>CAKOES020000824.1:0-16971 GCA_933207985.1 Pelobates cultripes | reverse complement strand
AACAAAAACGAAAGTTGGTATAAAACAGAACTTACTGCAGGAGGAACCCCAAGCTTGGATTGTTTAATCTGGAATACTACCAAACTTTTTCAAAGAAAAGATTATCCTAGCATAACGTTAACACACTTAATGAATAGTTGGCTTAAAATTAAAAAAACCCTAAAAATAGAAAACAAAATTCCAACTTATTTAGGTTTAGATTTTGTAGAACATCAAGTCGCAGATATAAATTTAAAAAACTGGAATCAAGCAGGAATTTTACGACTGTCTCAATTACTTGTAAAAGATAAAATTAAAACCTTTGCTCAATTAACACAGGAATACAACTTACCATCAAAAGAGTTGTTCAATTATTTAAGACTTAAAAGTTTCTTGATAACACATTTAATTGTATCAAACATTAATTTGAATAATGGGTTAAATATACTCTTTAATACAGATAAAATAAATAAACCACTTTCAAAAGCTTTGGTATTAAGCAAAATGTGCAATAAACCAAAAACTCCAATAGCCATAACTGCCTGGAAAGAAGAATTAAATATGGATATAAATATCAGGCATTGGGGTTCCTCATTGACAGAAGCTTCGAAGTATACACACTCGTTAAATCTATTAGAAACTCATTTTAAAGTTCTAAATAGATGGTACCTAGTACCAGACAAACTGAATAAAATGTACTCTTCAGCAAACCATCTATGTTGGAGATGTGGTACAAATACAGGTACTTTTAAGCATATTTGGTGGGAGTGTAGCAAACTGAACAATTTGTGGTTTAACATACAAAAGTTTGTATCCATAGACTTGAACCTTGAGCTGAGGCTCTCTCCGGAGACTGTTTTGCTTCATCTAAACTGGCCGGTAATGACAAAAGATTTGAAAATTATTCTCATCCATCTTTTCTTAGCAACAAAAATTGTGATTGCAAGAAGATGGAAAGATGATAGTGAAGTTCCCTGGGATCAAGTCAAAGCCCAGCTTAGGTTTCAAGTAAAAATGGAAGTGTTATTGAGCAAACAAAAATTAAGTAGGAAAACAACAATGTGGTTGAAATGTTGGGAGAAGATTGATAAATAGAGGGGCCTTTATTTATATATATAAATTTAAGGTGAATAATGAGGTTGATTGTTAATGCTTTGGACAATATAATATAATACATATTATGAGATAAATATAAATACTTTCTCGATGAGTTTCTTCCCTTCTCTCTTGCTGCACTGTCTCGTCTTGTCTATGTAGATGTGTAAGTCTAAAGTATTGTTTGTTTTTAGTTAATTGAAATGTATAAAGAAACATCTTATGGATGAACATCTTAAATAGGAAATTGTTTCTTTTTCATTTGTTTGTAATTGATGTATTGTATTGTATTGTGGAAAAAAAAAAAAATAGGGGGGAAACCCTTAAAATAAAGATTATATATTAAAAAAAAAATTACATTTTTTGAAGGGCCTGGTGATTTTAACCTTGGGAGAGGATTTAGTAGCCTCTATTTTGCACACGCAGTACACTAAACAGTGATCACTGAAACGGTTTGGGAGAACACCGGCCTCCTGGATTGTATCAGGAGAAGTGGAGAGAATCCAATCGAGCAGGGTATGGTTATGGCTTTTAATGTTTATACGAGTTGGGGAGGACATTAATTGCGTTAGCTGCAAAGTCTTAAACAGCGTGCAAGAACTATTATTTTTAGGATTCAGGCAATCAATATTAAAATCTCCAAAGACCAACAGTTCACTTTTTGGGTTTTGAGCTATGGTTTCACTAAGGAGATGGGCTATGTCAGATAGGGAATGCACTGGGGAGCTAGGTGGGTGGTAGATTCCTGCAACAATGATTGATTTACTGCACGAGATCTCAATTGTGCCAGAAAGGAAATCAAAGGTGGCAGAAGGGCTAAAGTTTTGTAAGCCCTCCCAATTGTCAACATAAATAACAATGCCTCCTCTCTTTGCTCTGTCATTTCTAAAACATGAATAACCCTGTATTGCAAAGGCGGTGTCTGGTATTTTAGTCATTAACCATGATTCTGAGAGCATGATTTGAATAGTTTATCTCTGCCCACCTTTTTGGAAGAGAAGTGAATTTCTAGGAATAGAATCTCGCCCATCAACGATCATCCATGAAGTCGCCCACTTCCTGGGATTTCATCACACCGTTGAGGAGACCATGGCTAACCAAACGGACATTATGGCTTCTCACAAATTACTGTATTGTGTCATCATTGGTAAACTACATGAACCACAGGGGGACTTATATAAATGGCACATACAGCTGCTGTGGTGAGATTTCCAGAGACTTTGTGTGCGAACAATCTAAGATGAGTTCTCATTTAAGGTAATTAACAATAGTGCTTAAATAAAGATTGGTAAATAAAGATTAAATAGGTAAATATTTTGGCAAAGCATGACATTATAATAAGTAAAACTGGTTGAATTATTTGGGGGGGGGTGGAGATTTTTCCAACCCCTTAACACCCATTTCCTACACCCATGCAGTAGTGTGTAATTATAGGAGCAGTTTTGTCAGCAAGGAGAATGAAGTAGACCTGATTTAGTGAGTATGGGGAATAGGCAATAGCACCTTTAAAATGGAGTCTACCAATATGTCAGATTCTGAAGTATCTGATCCACAGGATTACACACACACACACACTGCATCCACTACACACACACACTGCATCCACTACACACACACACACACACACACTGCATCCACTACACAGACTTATTATTATGTTATTTATATAGCGCCATCAAATTCCACAGCGCTTTACAATGGGTGGACGAACAGACATGTAGTGGTAACCAGACAAGCTGGACACACAGGAACAGCATCCACTATCCACCACACACACATTGTATCAAATATACACACACTACATCATCTACACACACTACATCCACACTACAGACACATTGCATCCACTACCCACACATACACACACTACATCCAGCACACACAAATACTGCATCCACTGCACCCATCTCTCTCTCTCTCTCTCTCTCTCTCTCTCTCTCTCGATGGGTGCAGTGGATGCAGTATTTGTGTGTGCTGGATGTAGTGTGTGTATGTGTGGGTAGTGGATGCAATGTGTCTGTAGTGTGGATGTAGTGTGTGTAGATGATGTAGTGTGTGTATATTTGATACAATGTGTGTGTGGTGGATAGTGGATGCTGTTCCTGTGTGTCCAGCTTGTCTGGTTACCACTACATGTCTGTTCGTCCACCCATTGTAAAGCGCTGCGGAATTTGATGGCGCTATATAAATAACATAATAAGTCTGTGTAGTGGATGCAGTGTGTGTAGAGGATGCAGTGTGTGTGCAGTGGATGAAGTGTGTGTGCAGTGGATGAAGTGTGTGTTTGTCTATGTTGGTTACTGGTGTTGGATAAGTGCTAACGGGAGGTCAGCAGTCTATGTGTATAGTTCAAGCCTTATAAATCTCACTTCTTAATTCTCTGCCATTAAGGGGTTAAATCACTTGTGTTTCTCTTTATGCAGTACTAATCACACCTCCCCTGGCTGTGACGGACACAGTCTGCATGAAAACAAATTTGTTTAATTTTTAATCAGTAGTAACTTGCTTTACTTTTTTTTTTACCTCCAGCTATGTAAATTTAACTTGAATTACATGCAGGGGGCTCCTGCAGGGGCTAGCAAGCAATTAACAGAGCAGGAAATAAGAAATTATGAAAGTGTAAACATTAAATGACTCTTTACAGGAAGTGTTTAGGAAGGCTGTGTAATTTACATGCTAGGAGGCGTGACTAGGGCTGCATAAACAAAGGGATTTAACCTCCTAAAACCTACTTTAACCTCCTAAATGGATGGAAAGAAAGTAGTGAGATTGCATGGGCATGATCCATGCAGCAAAACTGCTTCATTAAGCTATATTTGTTTTGGTGACTATAGTGTCCCTTTATGTTTAGTCCCCCTCCCTGCCTCTAACCCATGGCTAGGGAGAGGGAACACTAAATTATCTGGTGGTTCAGTGGCACAGCAGGTTATATACTGAAGAGGGAGCATAGGAGACTTCATATTCAGGCTGCATGTCCTCTCTTTCTTTTGCGAGTCCTGCATGCGTACCGCACGGAGCATTGCCATGGTAAACCGCAGGAATGCTCTGACAGCTGGTGCTTGCGAGTGGACTCTGCCGTAGGTGGAATTTGGAGTCTCCTTACTATACTGTACATGACAGAAATGGCTGCAGATGCTGCATAAATATATAGCGATACTTGCTAGACATATATATGCAAATTGGGGGTATAGCGCAGTGGCCCCATACAGCAGTATTGGTGGTACCCCACTGATGGCGGCCCTTTTTGGGCTAACTGGGGACTTGTAAATTCCTGTGCTTCTGAAAATATATAGTCACAACCAAAACCTGGCAGAAATAGATCTCGGTTTCTAACTGCAGAAGAAAGGAGTAGATCTATTCCAGACCAGGTGTTCATCAAAATCCTCATGTACAATATTCAAACGTTCTTCCTCGACCTCACTGAACTGATACGTTATTAAAGATGGTTGGTATAGCTAGATACATCAATCAGATTAATATCTAGACAGGCATCACTGTGAATATATTTATAATCGATTCATTATATTGTGTTAGAACACTTATCTGTTTATTGTGATTTGCCCAATATAGTGTTTAAACTTTATTAACTATGTTATACTTATATTGGTTTTGTGCGGTAACTGTACTGGTGTGTTAATAATGCCATTGCGGCATATCAAAGAATTTTGGAATATATTCAATTAATATTGGACATATATAAACATTACCTTTTTATCCAGCGCCTATATTGACCAAATTACTATAAGACAGTAAAATATACACAAACACACACACTGCCAATAACACACACACACACACACTCAAACTGACTAATATATACATACCCACGAGACAACCAGCTCTACCTTGTATAGTGGATGGGGCCATTGGAAGGAGCCCATTAAAGACAGTCTGGTACTCCATGCTCCACAAGGTCCAAGGAAGTCCTGCTACCATGCCTCCAGCTTGTCTTTCACATCTCGCAGGCACAGGGCGACTGCATGTCCTGCCCTTTTGCAGCTCTCTTCTTTAAAAGGCTTGCTTTCTGAGCAGACTTAATTACAGCCAAGCGAGCTGGCCGGCCTATTGTCACATGGGGCAGTCCAGATAGGGAGTACAGCTGCTGCAGGCTCCCCCTCTTAAAGAGCTCCCATGGCCACCACCTACCAAAAGTGGCCTAATGAAAGCGCCCGCCTTGTGTGTTGCACTTCCTAGTAATTTTGCTAACTGGCTGCTGTGAAGTCAGTATATGTTCATTGACACTGAAAGGCTGTTGTAGCTATTTGCTTTCTGCGTCATTTAAGCAGCATAAGGCTGCACTGTGTATTGTATTAATGAAGGCACACCTATTATGGGCATCTTGCCCAAAAATAAATGTGAAAGTGAAAGACATATTTAAAAAAAAATACAAAAAATAAAAGGCTGGTATCTTGGGAATTTTCACTAGGTTCATCGGTATATAAACTGGTCCTGACAGTAAGAACTGTTAGTCTGGAACTAAAACAGAATCTTAAAAATGACTTCAGAAAGCTTACATGAGTGTCCTCTGAATAACGAGGAGAGGAGACTCGCAGAAAAAGCCAGGAAGACAGCTCTAAGCATTCTGACTGATGCACTAAAGAAAAAGGATCATCTCTTAGTGGCAAATCCAGCAACAATTCCAACAATTAGCCCAAAATTGGTGCAACGTCTAATCAGAGAACTAAAGAAAGCAACATTCATGAAGAACACAATATGTCAAGATGCATTTGCTTATGTACGGCCCGTATGTCTATGGTACAAGAAAGTAATTTACCTGTGTCCGCCGTTTTGGAAACAATCAGAATACCTGACAAAGGATTCTCAGCCAGGGATATTAATTCACGAAGTCGCTCATTTTCTTGGATACAAGGATTCTAGTGGTGAGAAAACACAATATATAAATACTGCCCCAAACGAGGAAAAATGGCAACTGACAACCAACGACATTGATGAATGTTTTGAAGTCTTCATGAATCACACAAGTCCATATATACTTGGTGAATACCACTGCTGTGGAGCGAGATCCAGGGACACTGTGTGTGAAAACTCCACAATGAAAAACATGATAAGGTATTTAATGTGCATCAGTTATTTATAGCATTATATCACAGCCCAGAATATATTCACTTGAAAATAAAAGATTACTTTCTTTCTCTTATTATTCAGTCAGCAAAGGTAGTTGAAGTCAATTCCCTGTTTTAATGTTAATACTCTGGTTGCCTGAAATGTATCAGAGAGTACAGCAAGTAATCAGCATCCTACTTATCCAGTTTTGGTTGTAGGAAAGAATGGGGCTGACTTCTTTTATAGGACTTTTGGGAAAGGGCATATTGATGAAAGATTGTGGATTACAGAAAAAGAGGACATTCTTTCTCAAGTGTGAGTTATAGAAGTAATGGAAATGGTTAAGAGGGAGTTTTTTTGGGTGGGGAGAGGTGGCAAATTGCATCTTCGCCTGGGTAGACACATCCCTTGCACTGGCCCTACATACATGTCTAGTAGTGGTGTTTATGAGGTTATGTGGAGAGCTGGCGTCTAACAGGTAGAGAGGTCAGGCATTGATGTTATCTTATATTTCAGAAAGTTTATTACATATATTTTAGCACTAGAAATGAATTCCAGGGGCTTTAAATACTTAGTCCTTATGGACCTAATACATGGTGGATTGTCCATAGATTTGAAAATGTTCTTGTAAACCCTTGAGAATCTCAGCCTCAATTGCATTAATAGATTACCATGCAGTTTATCTGTTTTATGACATTTTGTGCCTAAACAGAACAAGTCATGCTTTTATGCTTTACCAATTTTTAGCCATCTGTAGTAAACTTGCACTGAATGTTTATGTCTAAACCCATGCTTAACCAAGTCTATTTGGATAACCTGTGTCTTCATGCATCAACATAGATAGAAACATAACCAGACCTCCTCCCTCCGTACCATATTGCCAATCATCCCCCAAATTAGCAAGAAGACATGAACAACATATTGGAAGGGAAACCCCATCACTGGTTGCTTTAATAAATAGTAATTAAAAAAAAAAGACATCCAACATTTAACCAACAAAATAAATAAATACTAATACAGAATAACTGATAACTAGGAAGGCAGCACTGAGGCCCTGAGTATATGCCCCAGACCACAAGAAGCCAGGGTCTTTGTTAGCCAGACCCATGATTTGTGGGGTGAACCTCATGCGGTTGTCTTTATCTTGGGGGTAAGGATCTGGGTTGTCTTCCGGTGCTGGACTTGACTTGCAGCATTGTGGCACTGAAAAGGGTTGATTAAAGTCCCAGAGCATTTCCCAATTAGTCTGCTGCTCTTCAAGGTAGTTCCCCACTTATCCCTTGCCAAGCTGGAAGGGTCAAACTTTGCTCCACGTTGCATTCTCCCCAATGCAGTGGCCCTGACATCCGGCAGGGTAGGATTTGGATGAGGAGCAGTAATTGAATTGGCTGTAGTTAGTGGAGCAGTTAGTGGAGCGGCTTGCGGGGAGCTGGAGAGGTGCCAGGCCTGACCATGTGGCCAAGTGTGAAGGCCCAACAACGCCATCTTGAGTACCAGTTGGCAGCAGAGGATCACAGGAGGCCTGTCCTACGGCCCAACACGCCAGAGGGGGGCAGAGGAAGCTATGACTGCTGCACTAACACATCCATAGCAGTAAAGGTGGGAAAGGGGAGGGCGGACATGGCAGTCATCAACTGATAAGCTGCAGGGGAGAATGGGCAGGCAGGGTAAAGAGGTTCAGGGGTAGGGGAGGTATTAACAAGGGCAGGAGAGGGGAGAACAGGGGAGATAAACAGAGGGAGGAACACCAAGAAAAGGAGATGAAGAAACAAAAGCAGGATTGGGAACAGATATAGAGGGGATGATAGTGGAGGGAATGATAGGGAAGGGGATAAAAATAAAAGGAGGCTGAGGGGAGAGAGGAGACAATCAGGATGGACACAGTTGGAGCAGAGGAGGTGAGGGTGGACACATCAGGACAGGGGGAGGTTCTGGGGACACACACATCAATTCTCATCTCTTTTTCCATAGCAGGGCAACAAGAAGGGAGGGAAGAGGAATCCTGGAGTTGCTTGAGAGGAACCACAGCACGCCAAGCACCATGCTTCAAAACCTGCATGGGAGAAAACAGAGAGACACTGGCAGGCTGGGAGAGTGCCCAATGAGGTATGAAGGATGGACTGACAACCCATGGGGCCATCAGGCAATGGGAGATCCCCCTCTACTGGTGCAATGTGTTTTGGCCACTACTACTCTTTTCCCCCTTCTTTGTGTGGCTCTCACACAGATATTATCTGCACGCTGCCCTGCATCTATAATGGCTATGTGAGAGCCGTACTATCAAGACTCCCACACCCACAGGGTCAGGTTTACTTTTAAGGGTTTAACCCAACCAAAACCAGTGTACTGTTTTTGGATGGTGTAACCTTGCTGACATGCCCCCTCCATCCCCCCACCCCACCCCACCCCACCCAAAAAAATAAAATAAAAAAATGTTACTTGTGCACAATTCCAAATCCCTATGTTCATTTACACTATTATTCACTAAAGTGAGACTTCAAAGTGAGAATTTAGCCGATTTAGAGAATGCTTCAGGTTCAGCTAATATTGCCTTGAATTAGAATTTCACTTTGAACTACTTTAGTGAAACTCACTGCTAAGATTTTTAGTATCACTCCAGTGGCCATTAGAGTGTAAGCTCATCCGCCAAATCAAGGCAAACCTCTTAGGTGAGTCCTACACTAACAATTCACCTTGCAGCTTTAATCCAAAATGCATAATCGGAGACAAACTGTTACTTACAGCACCAAAAAACAAAACAAAAAAACACACACTACAGAAATTGATAGAATCTTGAGAAAGGCCCAAGAAGGGGATAAAACAATGATCACATATGTAATTGTCACTATTTGAAATTAAAACTTTGTGTTGAATTACAAAGTCTTGAGAGTGCACCAATTGTTCCCAGTTTTGTTATATATGTATTGTATTATTCTAACAAAACATCCATTTTAGCACTTCCCAATTTAAACAAATTCACAAGATTGGAACAGTTTAGCCCCTCTCACGCTTTCTGACGCGGGTATGATCAAATCCTGGTTTACAGTGGATTAAATTAACGTCCCTTTGTGTTATAAATGAAGTAAATGCTTGCTATTAATTTTCTTTTTTTTTTGTACTCAGATGGTCTGACGATCGCAACCAAGACAACAGGAATTGTGAAGAGTAAGTTTTGCGTAATGTATGTGTGCTGTGTCAAATAATAAATGTAGCTTGGTGGTTATCAACAGGACCGCCACCAGAAATTTTGGGGCCCCTAACTCAGCTCAGGGTCTGGGCCCCCTGGGGCCCACCTCCAATCCCGCCCACAGGGTCCGCCTCCACATCCCACCCACAGGAATACACACACACACACAAGGACACAGATACATACTAACAGACATACACACATATAGGCATACATACATACATACATAGTGACAGACAGACACATACTAACATACATACAGACATACATTGATACATGCATACAGACATAATGACATACAGGCATTCATTGATACTGGCATACAGACATAATGACATACAGACATACATTGATACTGGCACACCGACATAATGACATACAGGCATTCATTGATACTGGCATACAGACATAATGACATACAGACATACAGACATAATGACATACAGACATACATTAATACTGGCATACAGACATAATGACATACAGACATACAGACATAATGACATACAGACATACATTGATACTGGCATACAGACATATTTAAATAGACATACATACACACACAGCTCATTTTCCAGCCACCCTCCTGTTACTTACCTTTTCTTTGCAGGAGGGTGGCTGGGGCTGATGGGACTGGGAGTCGGCACGGCTCTCCCTCACTGCCAGGCGCGCGCTCTTCCCGTGCGGAGTGAGCTGGGAGGAAGTGACCACTTCCTCCCAGCAGCACTTGCTGCGGCTGCATTTTTTTTTTAAAGGGGCCCGGTCACGCTATACCACAGCCACAGCACTGACCGGGCCCATCGGGTGGCCCTAAGTGCGTGGGCCACCCGATGGGCCCCATCAGAGTGCAGGCCCCGGTTGTCACCCCCTGGTGGCGGCCCTGGTTATCAGACACTGGCCATGAAGCTGGAGGATAACCTGGGAATTTAATTTTACATTTTTTATGTCTTTAAATCTTATCACTTTGTTTCAGTGGGTGGAATATTTACCAGTGACAAGCTGTTTGGAAAGACATGTAAATGTGTTGATGCGTACATTTGACAGTTATTTTGGTATTGGCCGTTTTGTTTTACATAACAGACTACATTAAATACGCCCCTTGATTCTGTCCCATCCTTATCAGTTACCTCTGCCATACTGGCCTGTTATCACCCTGTGGATAGAACATGCCTTCATCAACTGGTTAATCACTGAATTAAAGAGGGATATGATTTAAAGGAACACTATAGTCATCAGCGAAGTGTGCAGTGTCCCCGTCCTTTATACAGCAATGTAAAAAATGTTGTGGTTTTTGAGAAACTGCAATGATTACATTGTAGGGTGAAATCCCCTTCTAGTGGCTGTCAGTATGAGAGCTAGTCGCGGTTCCCAGCACTGACCAGTCAAAACCCAGTCACGTGACATGGAAGACCCATCGTAAAGTTTTGATTGAATGCTTTCTTATGGGAAAGCTTGAAGGCTCGCGGTGCATTGGATAGTACCATTGTGGAGGAGGCCATGCCTCTTCTGTGATGTAACTGGGGGAGGATAGCTAAGCAGCGTCAAAAGGAGAGTCAGCATTGGATTATGGTCAATGAAAATTTTTTTTTTTTAACTCTTTATATGCTGGGGGGCACCTAGTACCACTAGGGACAGGAACACTATAGTATTAGGAATACAGTTCTAACTCTATAGTGTTCCTTTAATAAATGACATTCAATGTAGTAAAACTGATTCTACTTTTAGTACTAAAAGCCATTGCAGCATTTACTAGGGTAAAAGTAAAAAGCTTACTTACCTCTGCTGCACTTACATGTCCAGCAGCCCCGTGCTGCCACAGCTGCCCCGTGATGCCACGAATGCTCTGATGGATGTTCGGGCATCAATGGAGAAGTTCCATACTCACACTAATAGACTACCGCCATTTTGTCCATCACATTTACATGAACCGTACATACAGCACAGCAGGGGTTACATAACAGACATGCTTTGGTAACGCAATGAAGTTAAACAAGAAGCAAGCTCTAGATCAGGCATAGGCAACCTTCGGCACTCCAGATGTTTTGCACTACACCTCCCATGATGCTTTGCCAACATTATGTGTATAAGAGCATTGCGGGGGATGTAGTCCATGACATCTGGAGTGCCAAAGGTTGCCTATCCCTGCTCTAGAGAATGAAAAAAAATAAAAAATAGCACAAGCAATAAGTGGGAGCTCCTCTTTAAAACCTTTATTTAACAGAACATTGCCACCATTATTCAGTCTATTTTGTATCAATGTGTTTGTGAATTGCCGCTAACCATTGTCCATTTGTTTTCCACAGGCTGATTCCTATTATGATTGGGGTGATAGGAGTAATGATAACAGTAGCAATAATACTAATACGCTTATAGTATTAATACACAGGAAACAGAAGGACATACATGAAACAGATGATGACGTTTCTGCAGAAATCACCTCATTTTATCTGGACTCTATCATTGGTGAATCCAAAAACGTACAGAGTAAAATCCTTTTTTTTTTCTAATGCAAAAAATATCGAAAATCATGATGAAAATGAAAAATTAATCAATAGGTTAAAAAGTAAGACATAAAACATATAAATGAGAAATTGTTACATTATTTAGAAAAAGAAAGTGCAGAATTCCATTGAAAAATATATGTTTTGCATCATCAAATTTCGTTGACTCAATATTTACTAGACTGGGAATTGTGGGTGATCAACAAAGAAAGGTTTGCCAAAATAGTTGAGCCATAAAATAGCTGACTTAGCAGATTTTTTTTCCAAATTTTGGACAAAGACTTGCATCTACCAATTCATCTACCAATTCTCCACAATTTCTAGTTTAATGGATAAATCGCTTTGTATAAAATGTAAAGATTGAAACCAGGAAAATGTAATGGAGTCATAGATAGTCTGGTCCAAAGCTATACAAATGTTGGATGGAGCCAACCAAACCTTTATACACTGTGTAAACTACATTTCACAAGGTGTCCAGCCCACATTTAGCTCAGAACACAAATTGTCTTGTTACCAGAGGTCTACATTTACTATAACAGAGGTCATAACTCTCCCAGAGCCACAGACCAACTGCAACTTAGACTTCAACTCATCAACTGCCAGATACAGAGTAATTTCTACCTTTAATTCATCAACTGCCAGATACAGTTATTTTTGTCTTTTCGTTGTTATATTTCTATTCTATCCATCAGCAAGCCGAGCAATCGCTTTATCCATTGTTTGTGTAAATCAAATTGTAGTTTGTCATCATTATATTGAATGCATTTTTCAGAGTTGATTGGGTTTAATTTATATTTTAACAGTTTTTATTTTAGCAGTTTTATACTACTAGTTGTTTTCTACTGCTAGTCTTAGTTACATGTTTGTTTAGTGTTAGTAATGAATGCAAGGATTTCAAAAGGTGGTTATATGAAGAAATATTTCGGGCTATAGTGGTTATGACGGTTGAGAACCTAGACTTCTCTGGGAATTACACTATTAAATAAAAACATTGAAAATCACCTTTGAGTTGTAGTAACTTTTTTTTTTTTTAATGTGATGTTCCATATTCTTTTAAATATATATAAAATATTTAGCATCTGACAATCCAGATCAGTTGAGGGCGCACATTGTATTATAGGGCCGAGACATTATTAATGTTCTCTCTAGAAAGGATAGACACTGGACCACCATTGAATTTATGAAAGGTAGGACAAAGCCCCCAGACAATGCCCCCCCATGTAACCCCTTCACTCCCTTCCCCCTCCCCACAGTGTACCCCCTTCACTTCCTGCCCTCCCCAATGTAACCCCTTCACTTCCTGCCCCTCTCTCCACAGTATAACCCCTTCACTCCCTGCCCCCCACTGTAACCCCTTCACTCCCTGCCCTCCCCAATGTAACCCCTTCACTCCCTGCCCTCCCCCCATGTAACCCCTTCACTCCCTGCCCCCTCCCCACACTGTAACCGCTTCACTCCCTGCCCTCCCAATGTGAAGAGAAACCCCTTCACTCCTGCACTCCCCACACTGTAACCCCTTCACTCTCTGCCCTCCCCAATGCTTGGCCATTCCTCCTGCCCTCCCCACATGCCAACCCCTTCATTTCCCTTCCCCACTCCCACGGTGTAACCCCTTCACTCCTGCCCCTCCCAATGTAGCCTTCACTCCATGCCCTCCCAGTATGACCCATTCACTCCTGCCCCCCCTCCCACACTGTAACCCCTTTACTACCTGCCCTCCCAATGTAACCCATCACTTCCTGCCCCTCCCCAAAGTAACCTTCACTCCTGCCCTCACACTGTAACCCTCTGCTCCTGCCCCCCTCCCACACTGTAACCCTTCACTCCCTGCCCTCCCCACACTGCAACTACTTCCCTACCGGCCCCCTCCCCACACTGTAGTCCCTTCACTCCCGGCCCCCATCCCCACACTGTAACCCATTCACTTCCCACCCCTCCCACTTTAACCTTCCCCCCTCAGCCTCCCCTGCTGTAGCCTTTTCTCCCCCTGCCCCCACACTGTAACCCTTTCTCCCCTTGCCTGCCCACTGTAACCCTTTCTCCCCCTGCCCGCCCACTGTAACCCTTTCTCACCTTGCCCCCACACTGTTACCAGCACACACACTCCCTCCCACACTGTCACTCTCACCTCCTGTCTCTGCGTGTATGTGTATCTGTGTGTCCTTTTGTGTCAGTGTGTGTGTATTTGTTTGTCTGTGTGTATTGTGTGTCAGTGTGTATCTGTGTACATGAGTATCTGTGTATCTATGTGTGGGAAACTAGGTGTCATTGTATGTCTGTGTGTATTGCTGTGTCAGTGTGTGTATTTGTCTGTCTGAGTGTGTCTCTGCATGTGTGTGTATATGTGTATACACTTCACACATAATACATACAAAAAACATGCTTACATTCAAACACACATTGTGTATATGTATATTTTATAAACAATACACACACTGCATCCACTACACACACACACACACACTGCATCCACTACACACGGACTGCAAACACAAACATTACATAAAAACACACCCCGGCATTAAAACACTAAAATTACACACAAAAAGCACACCTGCATTTCAAGTCCGACACTACATACAAACACCCATGTGTTCAGACACAAGCATTACAAACAAGTACACCACTACATTCCAATGGCAACAGTACATACAAATACACCCATACATGCACACATATACTTAATACAAAAACATGCTTATATTCAAACGCTCAAACACTGCTCACAAATATAACCCTGCAATGATAAGAAAATGGTAGATCCCCATCTGGTATAGCATTGTTGAAGTTCTCCGACAGATGGAGATCTACCTTTTGGCCACACTTGCACTAGAGGGGGGCCCAGAAAACATTCTTGCACACACAGTGGCGGATCTGGGGGGGCAACGGGGCAATTGCCCCCCAAGCAATCGGTAGAAACCGACGGTCTCCCTCTCCCCTGCCAGCACATGCAGGTGCTAGCCCTGCAATGTGCCTGTGGACCGGAGGGGAGATCAGAGATCTCCCTTCCTGGTCTGCAGGCACTGTGCTGACAGCCGGCAGGGGAGGGAGATGGAGGAGAGAGGACCCAGGAGCTCAGGGTGCAGCTCCTCCGGGTCCTACTCTCGTGAGCACGGTAACCACGGCAACGCTCCAAATCTCGCGAGAGTGAACTCTAGCCCTGGAGCGCGGGCTAGAGTTCACGCTCCCCACTGGGACCACCAGGGAATCCCACTGGACCACCAGGGATCAAAATATGTCCCCCCTCCTCCTCAATAAAGGTAAGAAGGGAGGGGGGACATAGAATATTTATTTATTTTAATTAAATTTAAAAAAAAATATATTATAAAAAAAAAACCCTACCCTTATCACACACACACACACACACTCATATACACTGCCCCCATACACACACACATACATACACTGCCCCCATACACACACATTGCTCCCATACTGCCCCCCCATACACACATACTGCCCCCCATACACACATACTGCCCCCATACACACACACACACACACACACTGCCCCCCATACACACATACTGCCCCCCATACACAAGGCTACTGCCCCCCATATACACACACACACTGCCCCCATACACACACACACTGCCCCCCTATACACACACACACATCAGTTCCTTCATACACATACTGCCCCCCATACCCACACACTCTACAGACAAACACTACCCCCACACACACACACTGCCCCTATACACACACATTGCCCACACTCACACATACACTGCAATACTCATACACACACACTGCAACTGTTACACACACATACTGTCCCACACATACACTGCATCCCTGACATACACTGCCGCCCTCACTCACACACTAAAACCTTCACACACACTGTCCCTCTCACACACACACACTGCACCCCTGACACATTGCACCACTCACACACCACTGCTCCTATGCCCTACTACAGACCCATTTCCCAGCAGACCTCAGGTAAGTTGTCAAACTGTTCTTAAACGGTTTGACTACTTACTCTGGGAGGGGGTCCCACCACTATTGACACCATAACCTCTACACTGAGCTGTAGTGGTTATTGTGTCTGGATTATTTCTTTAAATAATCTACAAGTGACCCTCCCGAGATCAGGCTCTGGATCCGCCACTGCTTGCACCAAGGCTAACTCTACATTAGTTCCACCACTGGGATAATCAATGTGAGGTGCCTGGATGAAAGAGCAGGGCACAGCACTTCTGATTCTGAGTCTGTGAGTAAGCAGTTGTATGTCTCTGATTGCCATGTTATGCCAATTTTATGCATCTAAAACTGATTGCCATGGTGTGCCAATTTTATGCATCCAAAACTGATTGCCATGTTATGCCAATTTTATGCATCCAAAACTGATTGCCATGGTGTGCCAATTGTATGCACCTAAAGTTGCCATGATGTGCCAAGTTTAGGCATCTAAAGCTGACATAATGTTCCAATTGTATGCCTGTATAGCTGATTGACATGGTGTGCCAATTGTATGCATCTAAAGCGGATTTCCATGGTGTGCCAATTTTATGCCTCTAAAACGGATTGCCACGGTGTGCTAATTGTGTGCATCTAAAGCGGATTGCTATAGTGTGCCAATTGTATGCCTCTAAAGCGGTTTGCCATGGTGTGCCAGTGTTATGCCTCTAAAAGTAATTGTCATGGTGTGCCAATTGTGTGCATCTATAGTGGATTGCTATGGTGTGCCAACTGTATGCCTCTAAAGCTGATTGCCATGGTGTTCAGTTTTTAAAATATGCATTAAAAGCAAGTGGGTCTCGAAAAATTACTGTTTTGAAAAGTGGGTCTCGGCCCATAAAAGTTTGGGAAGCCCTGTGCTAGAGCAACCTGATTTTTAACCGCCTCTAGTCAGGGAACACTGAAAGTGCCATTCTGGGGCTAATATAGCAGTGTTCCCTCACACTGCCACAATAGACCTTTATATGACAACTCCTAAATGGCAGAGAATTGAGTTGTGAGACTGTGGGGGCATGTTCTATACACCAAAATTGCTTCATTAAGCTAAAGTTGTTTTGGTGCATAGAATATCTCTTTAATCCCTTTGTGCTCCTGTGCAATGTGGAATGCAGTGCTCCTCATAGAGCAGTATTGGATTCAGTGCTTCCCTATATGAGAGACTGCAGAGCGGAGCAT
>CAKOES020000823.1:0-17016 GCA_933207985.1 Pelobates cultripes | reverse complement strand
GTAAATTAATAGGGGGCGGACCGAACATCGCATATGTTTGCCGTTCGTGGTGAACGCGAACACGCTATGTTCACCGGTAACTATTCGCCAGTGAACCGTTCGGGACATCACTATTTGGGATTTATTAGATTTGTATACAAAACAAGACATTCCTTTGTACTCTTCATTTGCAAGCTTCTCCATATTTTTTTATGCAGAAATTTCCACGGCTAGATCTTTTTTCAATTTTATTTAAATACCCCAATGCATTTGGTGCAATCTTCATGTTTAACTGATTATTTAAATATAGCATTTTTATTAAATTTGTATTAGATTTTATAATGCATACTTAACAGCAGTAGCAGAACCCCTGCCTCCCGGATTCAGTGTTTTATCTATATTTAATACATCACCCATTCTTTAGTTAGAACATGCCTCTGCAGCAACTCTGCCAAGGGCTCTGCGATGAGGGACAGCTCTGGGCGACAATGCCTGCAAATGGAATGTGTACTGAGGGATATCAGCTAGAATAGATACAAAGGGAAGCAGTGTGTGTGAGTGTTTATAGTGCTTGAGGCTGCAGCATCCAGAGGATACACACAGTACATCATTATTCAGACTACACGTTTCCAGCAGGAGGCAAATTGAGCTGTAGAATTGGAATCTAGATTCGGGCTGCGTACTCAACTTGCCAAAAGACTATTTTCAAGATGTTAAGAAAATAAATTTGTTATAACATGTTTATAGGTAAACATAGAATCGTGAATATTAAGATCTTTTCATCCTGGCCCCTGCTGGCAAAACTAAATGAGCAGAATGGGGATGGAGAGAGAAATAACAAAAATATGTAAGAAAATGTTAATGCGTCCTAATATTTGGAGAACTTATGTCATGTTTATCAAAGTCTTCAATCGTAATGCTAATGAATTTTTGTTTGTTATACAAAATTATATAAATGCAACAAAAATGAAGTATAGCAAAAGAAAAAGTGGCATAGGTCTTCAGAAGATTTTTAAAACTAACTGTCATTAGGACAATATATGTCTCTGCTCACTATCACCATATTTTGGAATAATGTAAGGTTTGGCTTTTGTGAGCATTTTCTAGGTGAATGCATAACTGTTGAAGTTCAGGAAAGATGGACATAGTGTCAATATTGTGTCTATTCTATGTACTGGGAACCTGAAAGCCACAGCTGGTGAGGAAAAGGCTTGGAGGAGATGGAACAAAAAAAATGGAAAGTTGCCTCGAAAAAGAGTCTGCATTTCTGATCTCCATTTATATTGATAGATAGTTGGGAGTTCATTATTCTCCAGCTATTTCTTACATTAAAGCACAGAATGCAAGGAATTATTGTTGAAGAGTAAAAGAGGCACTGCCATTAAATAAGGAATGCTAACCTTGTCTGACTGACCTCGACAATGGCCAACCTTCTCCTTTCAGAAGCAAAACCAGCCTTTCTGTTATTTGATGAAGAAAGTCCTACTCTACTAGTTGCAGTGATATATTTAAATTCCCAAGATCAAACACAAGGAAGCTCTCAAACCATATGTCAAAAGAAGTCATGCTTAGAAAATATAATTTGTGTTTTGTAGGGCACTTATGTGTTCCAGCTTTTTCAACAGACTTACCCTTATGCTTATGAGTATTTTGCGTCACGACGCCGAAGAATGTTGAAGACTTGTTACATTTTCATTTGTATGTATGAATAGAATCTTTTGAAGCAATACAGTTGGCTTGAGAGAGCTACTGTGTTTTCAGCCTTGAAGGTTTTCCTTGTACATCGGATATATTGATTTTTTATTAATAAGGTTAATACTTTGTAAACCCACATTATTTTTAATCTTAGGATTCCTAAAATGATTCAGATTGGTTAATATTCTCTCAATGTTACATTTGTCACTCAGCGTGAGGGAAAAATGTTATCTGTGACATTAAAGAAACTTCCCTTCTACATCTATCTCCTATGATTTCATTTCTCAAGAAATATACCAGAGAATAAACAAGGAATGTGCCCAGAGCTATGAAACCACAAAAAACATGTATTGACAAGGACTTTATTAAAGGATTACTAAAGCCACCATGACATTTCTGCTTTTAGAAGTGGTCATGGTTTCAGTTGGCATGAAAACCAGCACAGGGGTTTTAGTTAACTTTACTCTTTCCTTGAAGGATTATAAGGGGGATTGGCTGCCACCCTATTTAGCTGAATTGCTAGTGTAGGACTCACCAAAGCGGTTTGACCTTGAAGTTGCAAGTGAGCTTTCATTTGAATGGCCATTGAAGTGATACAAAAAATCCTCCAGTTATTTAAACATGCACAGGGATTTGGGACAGTGCGCACGTAACTTATTTTTTTTTAATGTAATCTAATAACAAAATGTTTTACGAAGTCGTAGAGTAACCCTTTAAGTAAAACAGTGTGAGTAGACTTTGTGTATCAGTTAACTCACAGAACAATGGCGGCCCAGTTGCCGGAATCAGAACTCATATTAGATTAAATTATCATTATTTTAATTATATTATATTTTGCTGATGAATTTCACTAGCAAGCAAAATATTTACAGGACTTTAACTTTATAAAAAGACAATATATATCAGAAAACAGAAACATGAAACTCGGTTGATTACTAATTACATGGAGAGAAAAGATCTGATTTCATGTGGATAAGATTGTAGTAAACATTTCTATACTAATTTATTAGTCTGTTTTCTTTAGTAACACATTCCATGGTAATTCCTTGAAGGGAATACTGAGTGGGTTTATAAATACCCTACAACTACATACATTATCTTTAATGCATATTAGGTCATTGTTGCAAGAAAATAAACTATTAAAGGACCACTAGAGTCACCCAGACCACTTCAGCCCAATGAAGTTGTCTGGGTGCCAGGCCCCCAGGTTTTAACCCTTCAGATGTAAACATAGCATTTACAGAGAAACTGCTATGTTTACATTGCATGGTTAATCCAGAATCTAGAGGCTAGAGGTATTTCTGTAACACTGGATGCGAAAATCGCGTCCAGCGTGCAGAACGTCCATAGGAAAGCATTGAGAAATTCTTGCCGCACATGCGCATTCCGCTTCACTCGGGAGCTGACGTCGGCGGGGGAGGAGAGGTCACCAGCGCCGAGGGAGCCCGGCGCTGGATTTAGGTAAGCAGCTATTTTAACCCCTTCAGCGCCAAGGGTGGGGGGCCCTGAGGGTGGGTGGGGGGGTCCTAAGTAGTATATAGTGTCAGGAAAACGAGTTTGTTTTCCTGACACTATAGTGATCCTTTATTTTACTAAAATGTACACAAATATTCCCATAACTCTACAAATGTACCTTTAATTTGCTGCAGAATGGGTCTCTGCAGCTAATGAAGATACAACCCTTTTTGCCCAGCACTTACTGCCTTTCTAGTGCTAGATATTGTCCAATCAAATCCTTCTTGTATGGACGCTTTGAAGGCAAACCTCCCATGCAAAGCTTCTCATAGACATGGGTCATTTATTGTGATCTACAGTGAGGGAAAAAAGTATTTGATCCCCTGCTGATTTTGAACATTTTCCCACTGACAAAGAAATGATCAGTCTATAATTGTAATGGTAGGTGTAATTTAACAGTGAGAGGCAGAATAACAAAAAATAAATCCAGAAAAAAAGCATGTCAAAAAAGGTATAAATTGATTTGCATGTCAATGAGTGAAATAAGTATTTTATTTCCTAATAATCAGCAAGATTTCTGGCTTCCAGGTGTCTTTTATACAGGTAACAAGCTGAGATTAGGAGCAATCTCTTAAAGGGAGCCCCCCTTATCTCAGCTCGTTACCTGTAAAAAAGACACCTGTCCACAGACGCAATCAATCAATCAATCAGCAGGGGATCAAATACTTTTTTCCCTCACTGTATTGATTTTTATAAACACATCATACTTTAGGGCTGTATTAGTTCAAGTGCCATTTTTATAACTTGCTATAAAAATTAACTGTGGACTAAAATAATTATCAGGCTCAGCCACTCGCTGGATGAGGTTGATTTGAGTTATATTCCATATAAGCTTTTTAGCAAATCATTGTCTCACCATTTCAATACATAAGATTCACATTTACTTCCATTAGTATCAGCCAGAATCTCACTGAGCATGATAGGAGTTGTTGTCTAGCTGCAGCAAGGACATCAATTTGATAGGACATACATCTCTAACATGCTGTATTGTGTTTTGTTCCTTTGACCTTAAAACCAGGACAGATTTATGTTTTTTTTGTTTATCAGATAGTTAGAGAGTTATATTGTTTTACAGTATTACTCAATAAAGTCAGAATTCAAGGTGAATTCAAAGTGAATTTCCAAATTAAGGTCAAAATAGTCAAAACCGAAAATGCTTTCCATTCAGCTCTGGCCTTAAATGTTAAATTCAGTTCGAAATCCAGTTTAATTTCTCACTTGAGTAAATTACCATGTGAGAGTCAGCATGAGATTTGATACTGTCAAGATTATTCACTAAAATTAAAATTGCTGGGAATTCAAAAATAGCCAAACTGAAAACAAAACCCGAAGGGGTTTTCCAATTTGACTAATTTGTCCTAAATTTGGAAATTTCCTCCGAATTCCCAGCAATTCTTGTGTGTGCAACTCATCATGCGATGGGCAATCCATCCAAAACATCTTGGTTAAACATGCTGTGTGTACTGACACCAAATGGAACAGTTGCACAAAATTCAGATTGCCAACTAGAATATTCCAACATGGCAGCCCTACACGTTTCTGTGCCTGTGTGAGTGTTTTTCTCTATCTTTTACATGTGTTCCCCTTGCATTTTCACTTATTGTGCCTGCTCCCCATTCTGAAGTGTTTCCACAAAGGGAATTTATTCACCTCCTGAACAGGGACCACCCCAACCCCTCATTTAAATTGTTAGGTGAGAGTTAGAATGTTCCCACCTTGCAACCTAAATGTCAAAACCACAAGGGAAACAATTAATGAGTGCTTTGCTGGTGGCCACCATTCATGGAGACAAACATGTCATGGTTCCCACCATAACTTGCAGAGTGCCAAACAAGGTTGCCCCAGGTATGCCCATAGCAGGTTTGAACCTGGATACTTTGCAGTCCTGGGGTTGTTATGTTACCTCTGAGCCACCATTCAGCATTAGTAATGCCAGTATCCAGCTCTATCTTGTATCCAGCACTGGGGGCTGGACATGCATTGGAATTACTCCTGTCACTCTTGGGAAGATGATGGTCTCATTAGCCAGGTATAAAACACTGCCTCTCCCAGAAGGCAGTGTCAGTTCCTTGACTCTGGTTCCGTATTGCTGTTTGTCTTCCAGTGTGCGTCTGTTGATTCCTGACCTTGGCTTGTTACTCTGTATATCCTGACATCTGGCATCCTCTGACTTCTGGCGTACCCACGACGATTCCACTGCTTTATTCTTTCCTGTACTGCGACTTGGAGAATTATCCTGCACAGCCTCCATGCTCACAGACTCACAGGCCAGGTGAATTCTTATCTGACCACCTCAGCCTGTGTTTACTTGCAAGGGTATGCATATATCTCTGCCTGCTGGACTCCCAACTCAGGTAAGCCCTGACATAAGGAACTGACCATTGGAGTCCACAGAGATGTGCTAACCACTGTCCCAGAAAGTGCCAAGCCTGGCCCAGATTGTTTCAGAGCTGCAGCGAGAAATTTTATTTCTTAAAGACACAGTACGCCCAGCCTCGGAACCTGCTTATCCAGAACCCTATGTCATACTGCCTGACAGGTTTGACGGTTCCCGTTCCACTTTCTCGATCTTCAAGATGTACTGTGAACTCCTGTTTGCCTTGAAACCCAGAACCTACGCCACCGACTTTATCAAGGTCTGTTTTGCTATCAATGTACTTTCTGGACGTATTAAGGCGTGGGCATATCAGAAGCTGCAAGAGAATAGTACTGTATTGGACACTTGGGAGTCGTTTATGTCCACAATGGACTCACAGTGCTTGGCTTCTAAGAAGGAAACTCCCAAACCTGCTCAAAGTACCCGCTAAGCTCGGTTACCTAAAGAAGACTATGTACAACTTATCAAGTTCCCGTTTCATTCCAGCGTGAACCCACTTCAAGGAACCTGTCCTGTTACCCTAAGTGTACTCCAGCTAGCAATAGCACCTCGTTGGACAGGGAGGAACCTATGGAGATCCGATTTACCAGGACTAGGTTGCCTCTAAAGGAAAAAGACCGTAGGAGAGCCCATGGCTTGTGCCTATACTGTGAAGAATGAGGGCATTTCATCTCTCTCTGCCCAATTCGTCCACCCAGGCAAAGACCTCTTCTATTGGGTGCCCTACGGACTTATCCAGTCATCTCAGAAACACTGTCTAGAAGCTGCCAAGGTTGCTACCAGCCATGTCCCCATTCTGTGACACAGAAGGATACTCAGACTATGGTGAATAACATACCCAGTACTCCTGAGAAGTCTGAACCTCCACCGGAAGACACTCATGCTAAAGCTGGTACCATTACCACTTCCTGTCAACCTAAAGAGGAGTTACCTAGTGACTGTACCTATGCCTCCAATGGTACCATGGTTCGCAAAACAGATTTGGTGAAGTTTGAAAAAGCTTTGAAAGCCACAAACTCTGGTAATGTACCTAAGGAAAAAGGTTCAGAGAATAAGACTCCTGGGATCAAGGTACTTGCCGCATGCACCAAATCCTTTGCTAACCCTAACCTCTCTCCAGAAGTACCTGAAAATGCGAATTGTTCTGTGAAGAAAAATCCTCATCCTGGCTACACTTGTGCATCTGATGGGACTCTAGTGGTTTCGGAACACTTGCATTACTTTGAAAAGGCACTGCTAACCATCAAGACCGCTCAAGCTATGTCCTCCGCTTCTGCTGGCAACGCCAGGACCCTGAAATCTAAAAAGTGCCCTCTTGAGCCGCAGTTGTTTGTTTTTTTTCGCCTAAAGGTGGCTTTGAGGAGTGGGTACTGTCAAGTTTCCCACTGTAAGTTCCGGAGTGCCAAACAAGGTTGCCCCAGGAGTGCCCAGTAGCAGATTTGAATCTGGGTACTTTGTAGTCTTGCGGCTGCAATGTTACCTCTGAGCCACCGTTCAGCTTTAGTAATGTCAGTATCCAGCTCTGTCTTGTATCCAGCACTGGGGGCTGGACATGCATTGGAATTACTCCTGTCACTCTTGGTACACCTGAAGATGATGGTATAAAACACTGCCTCTCCCAGAAGGCAGTGTCAGTTCCTTTACTCTGGTTCCGTATTGCTGCTTGTGTTCCAGTGTGCTCCTGTTAATTCCTGACCTTGGCTTGTTACTCCGTATATCCTGACTTGTGGCATCCTCTGACCTCAGATTTCTTCTTGTTTATCCTGATTTCTGGCTTACCCACAACGATTCGCCTGCTTTATCCGTTCCTGTACTGCGACTTGGAGAATTATCCTACACAGCCCCCGTGCACCAACTCACAGGCCAGATGAATTCTTACCTGACCACCTTGGCCTGTGTTTACTTGCAAGGGTGAGCATATATCTCTGCCTGCCGGACTCCCAACTCAGGTAAGCCCTGACAGAATGGTAGCCAGGGGGAGCATTCATACCCTGAAAGGAGATGCTTCCCTTGTCTGGGTGTCACATCAGGACCTCGCAAACGGAGACTAGTCGATCGAGGGACAGAGGCAAACGTGCCTGAGATTGGTGTGGGCACTTTTGGGGCACTGGAGAGTTTGGTGGGCTCTCATGAGCCTGAGGGAGACCAGCTCTTTTCCCATGGTAGGGCTTTTCTGTCCCTGGGAGACAAAGGGACAGTCCCTTTTCCTGCACCTAGACTCATAGGCACAGAGGCTCATGGGAAAAAGACCCCTGGTGGTTGGTGTGGGAAACCCTGTGGTTCCAGTGGCAGGCTTTGGGGACAAAGGGAGCAGAGTCCCTTGCCGTGCCTGGGTTCCCAGGGAGGGGGGGTCTTGGGATGTGTCCTTGCATGTTTTTGTGGTAAACCCCTTGCACAGGTTTATGCCTAAAAGTCACGTGTGGCAAATAAAATTGTGTTTTACCTTCAGGATAGTGTGTGTTGTCCAGTTACTGGGGGGATGAAAATGGGTCTCCTTATGCCCTAACTGGTTCTCGGCTGGCTGAAGGAAGGGAATTAGCAGAGGTAACCAGTTGGGTTACCCTAGGTCCCCTACAGTTTCAAAAATGTATTTATCTTCAAAATTAAATGTTTTGAAAAAGAAAGGCGTAAGGTGAAGTAGTTATGGTGTTTATGGTAGCCCTTTAAGCAAAGACATCTGAATACCAATTATATGTGATATTTCAGGATTTTACAATCTACAATAATATCACGCAGGTCTGAGCAGTTATCCCCATACAACCAATAATTTTTTGTTTCCTCAATGGTGTTGAATCATTCCTCTTTGTTCTTACAAAACTCTAGGAGCCTTTAAGAACGAAGTATGATATAAAAGTCTGAGTAATTAGGTCAGGCTTTGTGTGACAATTTAATATGAACCAAATTCTTCATTAATGTCCCTGCCATTGGACATATTATCAGAGTGCTTGAACTTGAAGAGTTACAGGGTTTATGTACGAATCTAGATTAGCAAGACAAGCCAATCTTTTTATGGAGTGATTGGTCATTGATTTGTTGTTGGTTTTTTTAGCACACAATTTAAATAGGAGATGACATTTATGTACTAAGACTGTGTGAAGAAGTTTGTTTCTGAATAGGGTGATTTAATTATTAGTGCCATATTAACATTCCATCCTTCTTTGCCAAGAGCCACGGGAACAGGTAAAATCAGTTCTTGTGCAGTAAATGCACAAACCATAAAGTGACAAAATGGCTGATTAATTGCTATTTCAAAAACAATGTATGTACGGATGCTGGGATAAATGTTATAACAGAGTTATCGGTCTGATATGATGGCTGTGACTTCTTAAATCGCAAGAAG
The DNA here is from genome assembly GCA_933207985.1 of Pelobates cultripes. Lineage (NCBI taxonomy): Eukaryota > Metazoa > Chordata > Amphibia > Anura > Pelobatidae > Pelobates > Pelobates cultripes. The sequence goes on along the minus strand of CAKOES020000823.1, from coordinate 8,110 downwards.
TAATATGAATCCAGGCACCGAGGAGACTAAACAGACAAAAATGTATTTCTTGTAAGAATGTGATAAGTGAGCTGATCGTCATTGTTATATCAAATATTTTCACATTGTTGTATTTCTACTTAGTATGAAGGACACATTTTAAAAAAAGTGTGTTTTTTCTTGTAATAATGGCTGAGTAATTAGAGCATCAAAAGAAAATAAATTTGAACTACTTAAAATACTTTAAAGTGGCCTTATAGTCACCTAGACCACATTATCTCATTGAAGTGGTATGGGCGTCGTGGTCCTGTCCTTTTAAACCAGCAAGGTAAAAATAAAAGTTTTATAGAAACTGTTTTACATTGCATGTTTAATTACACATCTAGAGGCACTTCCTCCTCCAAAACCGAGTGAAACTCATGAATCAAATACTGCTTTTGGCCAGACATGCATACATTGAATCCATCGCTTGTCTTTGAGAAGCAGTGAATTGGAGAAGATCACAGAAGACATCAGCGGGCATGCTGACATCTTCAAAGGCAGAGCCGAGGAGTACCAATTCTGAAAATGAGATCTATCTTTAACTTTTTACTTTGTAATGTAATTAACATTTTATTAGTATTATCAAGACTTTGCCAAGTACAATAAAATAGAGGAACAAATTTGACCTTAGGAAGAATCAAGCAGGAAACAAGAAAATGCAACAAGAAACTTGGGTGAAATACCATCCTGAGAACAGCCAACAGAGGTCAGAAAAGATAACAGAGTAAACAATTAGAAGACATTACAGAAATAATAAGTAAAGTAAGGATAGAGAGGTGGGAAAGGGGAGAAACTTCAGCCAGGTGAGCGGTCGGTAGATCTCAACCCTTAGTTCACATCGTTAACTTCTTTTTTTATTACCAAATGGTATGGGCAAAGGGCAAGAGCAGAAGGGAACCTTTAGTCCCCCAAAAATATTGTTATTCATTATAATTCATTCATCATTTGGGAATGATTCCAATCTATTTTGGTAGAAAGTGGTCACATTTGGTAAATTTAGCCTGTAAGTCGTCATGGTGGTAGGAGTCGTTATGTACAGTGTTTCAACTTGAAACCTGCATTTTTGTGCCGAGGGCTAGTTCCAACTCCGGCACCTCCAGCAAATGTGACTTATGCAGTAACTGAGTCAAATTAGAGACCATTCAGAATGAAATTCCAGATTTCAGACAATCAAGGCAAGAAGCTAAATCTTCATATACCAACTTTACTAATGATATTTCTGTGTTAAAACATGAATCTGTACAGATTATTTATTATGATTATTATAGGACTTAGTTATAATTAACACATATACAGCAATCTTAAATACAACAATAATCAAAAGAACCACACACAAATTAAGAGAAAAGTGAATGTGTACAAGTGAATTAACCCATACTCTCCACTTCCCAAATAAAATAAAAAATCACTGTTTAGTGGATATACTCCAGATGAAAACTTTTAATTATGATTTATTTTTTTCATTTGAGATTATATCTAAAAACAGATTGGAAAAGCTGCAGGTCTCTTGTCATCTGCTTGCAAGCTCTCCCCTTCTAACCTAGTCCAGCCATTCTGTATCTGTCCAATTAAAAACTCCCCAATGCAGCTCAATAAGAAGTCTTTGCAAGGCAGGTGCTCTAAGCAATTGCTGCCTCTTGAGTTTAGCTACACAGAGCAAAACAACCAGGAAGTAACAGGACCGGTTGTCTGATTGACAGTCACTGGGGTGTAACAAGGTTAGTTTATAAAAGTACAAATTTCTATGGAAATCTGCACTCTTTGTAAAATGAAAAAAAGAGGGCACACATAAAGCATTACAGCATGGAAGTGCTTTAGGTTCTGGAGTGTCCCTTTAAGGCCATTAACTCTTGCAAAAGCAAACAATAAAAAAGAGGAAAAAAATTGATAATTATAAAACATAAACCAATTATACTAATAGAAATGAAACTCAAAGCTATGAGTTACACTTGATCCAGTAATAGTCAAATATAATACATTAAAGGAACACTATAGGGTCAGGAATACAAACATGTATTCCTGACCTTATAGTGTTAAACCCACCATTTAGGTAGCTTACCACTTAGTCCCCTTAAAAGAAATTAAAACAGTGCTTAGCAGGGCCCGCCAGCACTGGCCCCGCCTCAAATCCGCCTACTTGGTAACATCATCAAATTTGCCGATTTGTAGCCAACCCATAGCTTTCCCAGAAGGAAGCATTGGATTGGCTAAAATCAGCAAGGAGGCAAGTTGGGGGCGGGGCCAAATACAATTTTGGTCAATCAGCAACACCGTTTTGGCCAATGCATTGGTCTGCCAGCGCTGGCCCCGTCCTCGATCTGCCTCCTTGGTGACATCATCAGATTTGCAGATTTTTAGCCAATCCAATGCTTTTTCAGAGGGAAAGCATTGGATTGGCTAAAATAGGGAATGGGGTGGGCTGGGGGCGGGGCCAAACACAGTTTTGGCCAATCTGCACCTCCTCTTAGAGATGCATTGAAATAATGCATCTCTATGAGGAAAATTCAGCGTCCCCATGCAGAGCATGAAGATGCTGAACAGCAGTGCTGCCTACTGTGCAGCACTGCCCCAGGAAGCACCTCTAGTAGCCATCTGAGGAGTGGACACTTGGAGGTGTCCCTAGTGTCAATGTAAACACTGCCTTTTCTCTGAAAAGGCAGTGTTTGCATGTAAATGCCTGAAGGTAATGATTATACTCAAAAGAACAACCAGAACAACTACATTAAGATGTAGTTGTTCTGGTGACTATAGTGTCCCTTTAATAAAAGTTTCCATAAATCTTAAAAAGATTCAAACTATCAATGAACGAATGTAACTCAATATGAATCAAATGCTCCAAATAAATAAATTTGTTATTTTGTCACTATGCACACAAATAGAATTCTGACCATTTAACGAAAATTCAAAAAAGACCAGCACATTAATTATATATTATTATGCATAGTGCTATGTGTATCCAATATTCAACTCTGTTTATTAGAACTGAAAATTTCAGCATGAACAGCAATTTGTCCAAATTTGACCTAATTGGGAAATTAAACAAATTCTACTCGAATCAGGAACCAAATGCAGTTTGGGTCATAATCCAGAATTGGCGTCTGCAGCACCAAGAAAAGAGATTAATGATGGGAATACAGAAGAAAGATTGCTAGTGGACAGTCACTAAATGTGAATTTTCTTTATAGACTTTATTGACTATGTGAAAAGTGATCAAAAGAGGGGGAAAAAAGGAGGAGCTGTAAAAATAAATAAATAAATAAATATATTAAATACATATATTATATATTTAACAAATACATGATCTATAAATATAAGTTTTTTTCTGCTCCTCCTGTTTTTTTCCTCAGTTGGTTACTTCTTCTAATTTGATCTGTGAACCAAGTGTCAGGAAAATGCTCCTATCATTGTACTGCAAAAGGTACGTGTGGCAAATGTGCCTATGCCGTGAGCTCCTGAAGGAGCCTGCTGGCTAGCCTCCTACCCAACAAGGACTATGGGACATGTAACCAACCCATAAAATACTTGGCTCATGTGTTTTCCCTGTTCAGTTCGGGAACGAACAAACTAATGAATTGCGGGCCACCTCTGGGCTTGTTAACCTCTTTTAAGCTCTCCTAACACCTCCATCGTCGGTTTACACTTTGTATCCTACGTGTTCAACTGGGTAGTTAACTTGGCGAAAGAACGCAGGCAGCGGTGTTCAGACATTGAGTGTATGGAACTGAAATCGAACAGAAAACACGCAAACACCGTTGAACTTAGATGAACGCCTGCTTCTTTTCTACACATGTCCGGAGAGTGTCGTTCGGTAGGATTGTTCGCATGAAATAGGTGAACAATTGCTACCTAGGAGGAGAGAATCAGTTCGGTGTTTTATTTGTATCAGGAATCCCGAAAGTGACTGACAGCTACCACTTTTCTTATCAAACTATTTTGGGCAACAGCCACGTGTGTGGTCGATCAAAACTTTCCCCCGTTGGCGATCCAACTCTGTTTATAGGATCTGAGTGCTTTTTGGATATGTTGGGCGCTCAGATCCAGGCTATCCAGGGATATAAGACTGGTTGGGGTCCATTGTAATAATGTGTGTGTTTTGGGGTGTTTAATATTTTGTGCCTTGCATCTCTGTGCCTGGAAGAAAATGCGATTAAGCAAAGTACACTCAATAATCTCCCAGACACAGAGACTCCGAGGAGGAGTGTGTATTGAATTGTATGGAGACCCCCTGCTGTGGGTATGTGTATAAATTGCCTCTACCATGTCCCATTAAACCAGTTCACTCCCAGCATTAAGTCTCGGCTAATGTCTATGGGGGAAGGCTATCCTCACTCCAGAGCTCTCATCACTTGGCAGCTATAATCATTACACAGATGTACTCTCTGCAGGAGAGCTTTGATCACTGGAAGCTGGATCCAGGACCCTGTCCCAGGGTGAGAAGCAACAGCGACCCCCCCCCGCAGCCAAGCTGATGCAGATAGAGACTGAAGTGCTGATGGTGTCCCGCCCATAGCTTGGGAGCGTGTTTGGTGGAGGTACCCAGTCGGGGTACCAGGCGGTCCACCACAGTATACATAATATTGTTTAGCGTATATATCTTGCAGAACAACTAATTTGCCTATTTTCAGGCCTTTGCTGGTCTTCTGATTCAGTTTCCGAATCAGAATCTCAATTCCAAAATTTTGCTGACATCCTAAAAATATTTTCTATTTCCGGGTAAAATGTTTCGGCCAAACTAAATTTTCTAAAAATGCATGTCTATTTACTATTGCTTTTCTGGTGGAAATGATAATATTCTAGTACACATCATCCTAAATCTATCTCTCCTCTTCAGAAAAAAAAATAACTGAAACGTTAAATGCCTTAAACCTGTTCCATATTTTCTAAAATGTTTTTTTCCTACAGGTGTTTGGCTTTAAATATCACAGAATTAGAGAATTGCTCACTTATATTTCTGAATTAGAATATTGATTCTGCATTTTTAGGCATCCAAGCAACTCTAAAATTCAAAAAGTGGACAACTTGAAGTATTATATTTTGAGCCTTTTCGTGGGGCCATACTTTCACCAATTTATTTTAAAGTTTGAGGTGTTCGTGTGGTTGTGCACATTTCACATGCATCTTGCATTTTTTGATGTGTTTCCTAAACCTGTTGTGTGTTACTGTAAAAAATAGGGTCAATATTTGAGAATTGATACATTACGTAAAGCAATAACCCCCATGTAAACATTTAACCGGTTTGGGTGAATTCAATTAGAGAAAATTAAATTAATACAATATTGAAGCTGAATCATTGTCACATTTCTGGATATTTTAACTGTCCCAGTAGAAGAACTACTGCTGGTGCACGTTGCATGAGGTTCATCAGGTGGCCTTTACACTTGGTGCACAATGACCTTTGTATTCTAAATGAGTACACATTGCTCTAATAAAATGGCAACACTATCACAAACTGCATTCAAACGACAACACTACATACAAATGCACTGCTGCACTTTGTAGGCAACACCACACATGAATGCAACACTACATACAAACACCAACACTACATTAAAATACACCCCTGTATTTAAAACCCAAAGCTGCATACAAACTGCTTTTAAATGTAAACACAAGCACACACCAACATTTACACAGACATAACTCAAATGCAAACCTGCAAGAATGGACAAATGGTAATTCCCAAATGAAAAAGCACTGTGGGAGTTGTACAACAATTAAGGATCAACCTTGTGGCCACCCTTGTGCTACAGGGGGGCCTAAAAATTCTCTCTATTAGTTCTGCCACTGCTCCATATCCATATTATGTCGTAAAGGTGTTCCATTTGCACTGGACACCCCAGTCGTAGACTTAAATAAGGGACTTCAGCAGATAAGTAATTTGGAAGTAATTTCTATCAGATTTTAATAATTAAAAGCTAATCCAAAAAATTAAATCAAGGTCACAGTACTGTAAGCTTATCATGGTGTCACCTCGGTATCAACAGCTATTTGGTCCTGCTGGTGTTTAAACAAAGAATGTAGCAGTACATATCAAATACACGTTGAACTTTCTCTTTACTAAATGGCAACCTAGGACTTCTTACCTGAGATCCTCATGGTATGTATGTCCACCTTAACCACTGCTGATGGAAACCAAGAAGACCTCTGTCTGAGCTAAGTCCTGCAGGGAAGGCTTTAGTGCATTCGCTGAGAGATCATCAGACACTTTCCGCCAATGAGCTAGCCTAGCACAGCAAAGCTGAGCTCAGGGAACACACAAGGTCATGCGTTTAGACTTGTCTAAGGCAAAGTAAAGATTTTTTTTACTGTAAGAGCAATAAGGATGTGGAATTCTCTGCCTGAAGAAGTGGTTTTATCAGCGTCCATACAGATGTTCAAACCGCAATTAGATGCATACTTGCAAAAACAGAATATTCAAGGATATAATTTTTCAATGTAGGGTAATAGCTGCTTGATCCAAGGATAAGTCTGACTGCCATTCTGGGGTCAAGAAGGATTTTTTTTCTTAGTTTGTTGCAAAATTGGAAGTGCTTCAAACTATTTTTTTGCCTTCTTTTACATCAACAGCAAAAAAGAGAACGGCAGTCGGCAAACCCCAGGTAAGAAGCCAAATTGAGCAGAAGTGGTTATGGTGCTTGGAATGTTTAATTCAGAACACATTTTTGGCTCAGGATTCTAATTTTTCTTTTCTTTTTTTTGTTTTGCTTCTTTTCAAAACATCACGATTCCTGCTTATTATATCGCTTTCACCCGAATAAACACAACTATTTATGTGTGTTCCATTTTTTTTTTATCACTAATGCTTTTAAAAAAATAAAAGTAAAGCCTGAAACATAGAAAGAACTGGAGCAACAATTCTCCACTCCTTCTTGTATCCATTACAAATCTTGCATTACCTATTTCAAAATTGTCTACATTTTGCATTCTGGTAAATATGGTTCTTGAAGTGTCCCTTCTAGCCAAAATAAATGTAGCCTTTTGTACATATTTAGGAATGGCAATTTTCTTAAGATATTTTTGTTAATTTCTGCATATGTTCCAAGAAATATTTAATCATTGAGAAAATGTATTTAATTTCCTCTAGCCAGTGAAAATATTTCATTTCATATATATGAAGTTTAGGAACAAAAGAGTCTCCTATTATATTTATGCCAGCTGCAAGCGCTTTCAGTGTGTGTTCTGCATGTTAAGTCATCTGGTCCCCTGTATGTCAGATGTTAATTAAGCTATAAAGAAAGCTTGTGGTTACTAATGTGCAAATCAACAGCTAGACTTCATATCACTCCATAGGCTGTAAATAGACATTTTAAATAGATATGTGTCTGATATAGTGTGTAATGTTTGTGCAGTCAAGTATAAGTTTAAAAAAAAAATGTGTATTTGGAAAAGCGAGATTAAAAAGAGGTTCACCTGGATAGTTTTCTGAGAAAGAGTCCCTTCTACAAAGGACAAATTTCATAAAAATAGCAAATAATACAAATCACAGACTATATTGTTCTAATATTCATGGTGCAAATTGGATATTCCACAAAAAACAAACAAACATATAAGATATCAATTTCACTCAACCGGTCACATTAAAAATAGAGTTAAATAATTTTTTTATCTATCCAAATATCCGCTCAACTATCTATCCATCATCAGTCATCAATCAAGGGAGCCAACTGATTGCTACTACTGCAAACAGGAAATTAAGTCCTTGATTGCCAATAGTCAATACATTTACATTTAAATTGTACTGCGTTATAGAAAAGAAAGTCATATAACTAGATTTTGAAGAACATTGTTCTTCAAGATGTTTCAAGTATCTTTCACGTTGAGATATTGGTAGGTTCTACCTTATGGAATACTATCGGTTCCATTTCAGAGCTAATTGTGAACCTGTTGAGTCACAAGTTCTATCTTCTAATTGTTCTTTTCTAAACCTATTTCGTTCGCTACTAGATCATGATGCCAAGTGTCTAATACTGACCTATTTTAAGGACTGTTCATTTATCCACTTTTGCTCTGATCGCTAGGTCCTGGCTGTGCAGTGGGAGAAAGCAGTGAGTAATTTGAAAATTGCATTCAGTTTTCTGACAATTTCAAG
>CAKOES020000821.1:1961-17121 GCA_933207985.1 Pelobates cultripes | reverse complement strand
GTATAACAGAGCTCCACAGCAATAATACTCCCAGTAATGTGTCTGAGTGTATAAACAGAGCTCCACAGCAATAATACTACCAGTCATGTGTCTGCGTGTATAACAGAGCTCCACAGCAATAATACTCCCAGTAATGTGTCTGAGTGTATAAACAGAGCTCCACAGCAATAATACTCCCAGTAATGTGTCTGAGTGTATAACAGAGCTCCACAGCAATAATACTACCAGTCATGTGTCTGAGTGTATAACAGAGCTCCACAGCAATAATACTCCCAGTAATGTGTAAGTATATAACAGAGCCCCACAGCAATAATACTCCCAGTAATGTGTCTGAGTGTATAACAGAGCTCCACAGCAATAATACTCCCAGTAATGTGTCTGAGTGTATAAACAGAGCTCCACAGCAATAATACTCCCAGTAATGTGTCTGAGTGTATATAACAGAGCTCCCAGCAATAATACTTCCAGTAATGTGTCTGAGTGTATAACAGAGCTCCACAGCAATAATACTCCCAGTAATGTGTCTGAGCTATAACAGAGCTCCACAGCAATAATACTCCCAGTAATGTGTCTGAGTGTATAACAGAGCTCCACAGCAATAATACTCCCAGTAATGTCTGAGTGTATAACAGTGCTCCGCAGCAATAATACTCCCAGTAATGTCTGAGTGTATCACAGAGCTCCACAGTAATAATACTCCCAGTAATGTGTCTGAGTGTATAACAGAGCTCCCCAGCAATAATACTCCCAGTAATGTGTCTGAGCGTATAACAGAGCTCCGCAGCAATAATACTCCCAGTAATGTCTGAGTGTATAACAGAGCTCCCCAGCAATAATACTCCCAGTAATGTGTCTGAATGTATAACAGAGCTCCCCAGCAATAATACTCCCACTAATGTGTCTGAGTGTATAACAGAGCTCCACAGCAATAATACTCCCAGTAATGTGTCTGAGTGTATAACAGAGCTCCACAGCAATAATACTCCCAGTAATGTGTCTGAGTGTATAACAGAGCTCCACAGCAATAATACTCCCAGTAATGTGTCTGATGTATAACAGAGCTCCACAGCAATAATACTCCCAGTAATGTGTCTGAGTGTATAACAGAGCTCCACAGCAATAATACCCCCAGTAATGTGTCTGAGTGTATAACAGAGCTCCCCAGCAATAATACTCCCAGTAATGTGTCTGAGTGTATAACAAAGCTCCACAGCAATAATACTCCCAGTAATGTGTCTGAGTGTATAACAGAGCACCACAGCAATAATACTCCCAGTAATGTGTCTGAGTGTATACCAGAGCTCCACAGCAATAATACTCCCAGTAATGTGTCTGAGTGTATATCAGAGCTCCACAGCAATAATACTCCCAGTAATGTGTCTGAGTGTATATCAGAGCTCCACAGCAATAATACTCCCAGTAATGTGTCTGAGTGTATAACAGAGCTCCACAGCAATAATACTCCCAGTAATGTGTCTGAGTGTATAACAGAGCTCCACAGCAATAATACTCCCAGTAATGTGTCTGAGTGTATAACAGAGCTCCACAGCAATAATACTCCCAGTAATGCTCCCAGTCTAATGTGTCTGAGTGTATAACAGAGCTCCACAGCAATAATACTCCCAGTAATGTGTCTGAGTGTATAACAGAGCTCCACAGCAATAATACTCCCAGTAATGTGTCGAGTGTATAACAGAGCCCCGTATAACAGAGCAATAATACTCCCAGAAATGTAAGAATACTCCCAGTAATGTGTCTGAGTGTATAACAGAGCTCCCCACAGCAATAATACTCCCAGTAATGTGTCTGAGTGTATAACAACAGAACTCCACAGCAATAATACTCCCAGTAATGTGTCTGAGTGTATAACAGAGCTCCACAGCAATAATACTCCCAGTAATGTGTCGAGTGTATACAGAGCTCCACAGCAATAATACTCCCAGTAATGTGTCGAGTGTATAACAGAGCTCCCATCAATAATACTCCCAGTAATGTGTCTGAGTGTATAACAGAGCTCCACAGCAATAATACTCCCAGTAATGTGTCTGAGTGTATAACAGAGCTCCACAGCAATAATACTCCCAGTAATGTGTCTAGTGTATAACAGAGCTCCACAGCAATAACAGTAATGTGCTGAGTGTATAACAGATGCAGTAATGTGTCTGAGTGTATAACAGAGCTCCACAGCAATAATACTCCCAGTAATGTGTCTGAGTGTATAACAGAGCTCCACAGCAATAATACTCCCAGTAATGTGTCTGAGTGTATAACGGAGCTCCACAGCAATAATACTCCCAGTAATGTGTCTGAGTATAAGAGCTCCACAGCAATAATACTCCCAGTAAGTCTCACAGCAATAATACTCCCAGTAATGTGTCTGAGTGTATAACAGAGCCCCACAGCAATAATACTCCCAGTAATGTGTCTGAGTGTATAACAGAGCTCCACAGCAATAATACTCCCAGTAATGTGTCAGAGCTCCACAGCAATAAGTAACAGAGCTCCACAGCAATAATACTCCCAGTAATGTGTCTGAGTGTATAACAGAGCTCCACAGCAATAATACTCCCAGTAATGTGTCTGAGTGTATAACAGAGCTCCACAGCAATAATACTCCCAGTAATGTGTCTGAGTGTATAACAGAGCTCCACAGCAATAATACTCCCAGTAATGTGTCTGAGTGTATAACAGAGCTCCACAGCAAGCTAATACTCCCAGTAATGTGTCTGAGTGTATAACAGAGCCCACAGCAATAATACTCCCAGTAATGTGTCTGAGTGTATAACAGAGCTCCACAGCAATAATACTCCCAGTAAATGTCTCCCAGAGTGGATAACAGAGCCCCACAGTAATAATACTCCCAGTAATGTGTCTGAGTGTATAACAGAGCTCCACAGCAATAATACTCCCAGTAATGTGTCTGAATAACATAGTAATAATACTCCAGTAATGTGTCTGAGTGTATAACAGAGCTCCACAGCAATAATACTCCCAGTAATGTGTCTGAGTGTATAACAGAGCTCCACAGCAATAATACTCCCAGTAATGTGTCTGAGTGTATAACAGAGCTCCACAGCATAATACTCCCAGTAATGTGTCTGAGTGTATAACAGAGCTCCACAGCAATAATACTCCCAGTAATGTGTCTGAGTGTATAACAGAGCTCCACAGCAATAATACTCCCAGTAATGTGTCTGAGTGTATAACAGAGCTCAGCAATAATACAGCAATAACAGATACTACTCCCAGTAATGTGTCTGATTGTATAACAGAGCTCCACAGCAATAATACTCCAGTAATGTGTCTGAGTGTATAACAGAGCTCCACAGCAATAATACTCCCAGTAATGTGTCTGAGTGTATAACAGAGCTCCACAGCAATAATACTCCCAGTAATGTGTCTGAATGTGTCTGAGTGTATAACAGAGCCCCACAGCAATAATACTCCCAGTAATGTGTCTGAGTGTATAACAGAGCTCCACAGCAATAATACTCCCAGTAATGTGTCTGAGTGGATAACAGAGCCTCCACAGTAATAATACTCCCAGTAATGTGTCTGAGTGTATAACAGAGCTCCACAGCAATAATACTCTCAGTAATGTAATGTGTCTGAGTGTATAACAGAGCTCCACAGCAATAATACTCCCAGTAATGTGTCTGAGTGTATAACGTATAACAGAGCTCCACAGCAATAATACTCCCAGTAATGTGTCTGAGTGTATAACAGAGCTCCACAGCAATAATACTCCCAGTAATGTGTCTGAGTGTATAACAGAGCTCCACAGCAATAATACTCCCAGTAATGTGCTGAGTGATAACAGAGCTCCACAGCAATAATACTCCCAGTAATGTGTCTGAGTGGATAACAGAGCCCCACAGTAATAATACTCCCAGTAATGTGTCTGAGTGTATAACAGAGCTCCACAGCAATAACACTCCCAGTAATGTGTCTTTAAACTACAGTAAATGTTTAGAAATGTGTTTAAAGGACCACTATAGTGCCACGAAAAAAACTCGGTTTCCTGGCACTATACGGTTATTAGGTTCCCCCCTCCCGCTGGGCTGAATGGGTGCCACTTACCTTTCTCCGGCGGTGGGCTCCCTCGGCGCTTGTGACCTCTCCTCTCCCTGCCGACGTCAGCTCTGAATTGGCATGTGCGGCCAGAGCCCGCCACATTCAAACCGCCCATAAGAAAGCATTACTCAATGCTTTCCTATGGACGTCCAGCGTGAGTTCAATTCAATTTTCGCATTAAGGATCGCGGAAGTGATGTTAATGGACATAATTTGTAAGCCAACTAAGACTTCTGCTTCCTAAATGTTTTTATCGTCCTTTAATATTGACTATATGTTTTCACAACCAATATATTCACTTAAGATGGCACTGGCTAATATTAGCTTTTGAAGCTCACGTCAGCGCTCTATGGTTTTTGTTAAATATCAGAATTGATTTAATTGTGTATCTGCTCAGTGTCAGACATGGCCTATAACACCATAAGCAGGAGCAATAATTAAAACAGCATGTGACAGTGAATAAATCGCTGAGCGCAGGGGGTCTGCCCATTGTCTCGCTAATGTGGGGTGCCAAACTCTGCATTGTCTCACTATTTGCTATTTACACAAATAAATACTAATTTAAATTTTAAATAGCATTTTGTTAATTAGTATGATTTTTAAGTAAAATTTGGCTGGCCATTTAATCGATTCATGTAATATGCAGTCATGCTGAGAATAAATATGGATTTGTGAGAAGTCTTGGCAGGGAGGGGAGGCTTCATATTATTTGGGGTAGTCAAGTTTGGAGATCCTACCAGGCCCCATTGGAGGGATGTTGAATTGGAGGGACCCGTACGGGACCTGTAGCCAGGGTCTCCAGAGCGTCATAACCCTTAACTAACTGGAATAGCTGTCTATGCGAACCATTTCTGGAGGAATTCGAGTTCAGAGTATATATTTTAAAATGACCCGTTTGTTTCGGATAAATTGTCCTGCTCTCCATCACTCTATAAATACAGAAAACTGGCCTTCTTCTGTTCTGTCCCAAATTGGCAGGAGCTGTCTCATTTTTTTTTACTGTCTGCTTATTTTCTGGTGACGCACCCTAGGAACACAGGCCATCGGTCATCTTGAGTATGGTGTACCTTCCTTAGGACATGAAACAAGCAGCTCTGGATATTTCACCTCTACGAGAGTCCTTCAATCTCCCTGTGGTGGCATTCCAGGGGCATGTCATTCAGTTGCCAGGGGCTTCGAACGCCCTTTATCTTACCATTCACCCGCTACCACCTTCCTTGTCAGGAGAACGGTCACCTCTGGGGACTGGCCCAATTAGGCAAACCGATGGACATCTCCGAGGATGCTAGGGCTTGGGGGCACACAAACGGGATTTATTACCGAACCCCGGCTTTGTCGGCGGACCATCTTTTGGCACTGCTCCTAATTTCTCCTGCGCATACGCCGGAAGATTGCGGTCTATGTAATCCGCGGCCCTCCATAGCCGACTAAGGGACAGTTGGGCCAGACTGTAGACTCCTCCTGTCTGCGTCCGGGGATTCTCTCGAGACTTTGATTTGCTTGTTAGCCATGTGGGGGAATTCATAAGGTTTATCTTGGAACATACTTAAGGGAAACATTCGCTTCATGCTACCCCCCTAGTCTCTTATGCACTTTGTGTATTTTGACCCCCGCATTTATTTTGTCCCAGCCAGTTCCAGGTCCCCAGCACCCTTGGAGTCACTCTTCCCCTGTCTTTTACCCCTTTTTTCCCTCAGCATGCGTGGTCTCTCTCCCCACAGCCTCAGATGTGTCGCCTTTTCCACAGCCTTCTTCTCCCCATCCCCCTCTATGTCCTTTCTCCCCCCGTCCTCGGCGGTCTCTTTCTCCCCTTCCCCATTCCTGTGTATTTTTCTCCCCCAGTTCCTCTGGGTCTCTTTCCTCTCCGGCCCCTTCGTATCACACTGACAAGGGACCACCTTGACCATAATTTATATCTGCAGTTATAAATACTGTGCCTGGGAGACATATAAGCTTATGCAAAGACCCTCATATTTTTCAGGGAGACAGGGAGTCCTTCACCTCCCTGGCTGCTGCTTTATTACACTGTGTGCATGACATATCCTTCCAACCTTTAGCTGCTATTATTTACTCTCCTGCAAGACCTGGGTCCTCCTTACACCGCAACCCGCCATTGCAGGATAATACACGATGGAGGGAGAATGTACTTACTTCTGTTTTATATCTGGTTATAACACAATGTCCAGGGAGACAGGGACACAACCTCCTTACACCATAACCTTATCATGCAGTTATAATCCAGTGTCCTGGAACAAGACTCCTTCAGATAACCTCATGCTGCACGGCATCCTCCTTGGTGCAGCACTGGACTCTGTTCAGGGGTTCCTTATGGCTATAATGCACCGAGGGGAGCTGCTAATTTCGCTTAAGGTTATAATACACTAGGGATCTCCTTGGCACCATAACCTTAAGCTGCAGTTATAATACACTGTGGCGGGAGACGGGACCCCTTACACCAAACCATACTGCACTATAAGACCTGGGAGGGGGGGATATCACTTTTTTAAATTAATAAATATATTTAAATTTAAAAAACATTATTCTCACACACACAGCCCCCTCACACACACAGCACAAAGCACCCTCAGACACACACACAGCACCCTCAGACACACACACACAGACAGCACCCTAGGGCACACACAGCACCCTCAGACACACACACACAGCAGCCTCACACAGCACCCTCACACACAGCTCTCTCAGACGCAAACAGGACTGTCAGACACACACAGCACCCTCACACACACACACACATATATATATAAAATAACCCTCAGTGAGTTAACAAAGAAAATTAGAAACATAATGTGACGGCAGATAAGAACATCCTCACACACACAGCAACCCTCTTTCACACACACTGCAACCCTCACACACATGCTGCACCCCTCACACATACACACAGCTCACCCAACACACTGCGCCCCTCACACATACAATACGTCCAAATACACACATGCACCATACGCTTTCCTGGCCCTTTTGTCCTCTGGTATCCGCTTATGGAGACACCAGAGACAAGTTAAAAGTAAACAAAGCGCAAACATGTTATTACATTTGCTTGCGCTGCGCAGAACAAATACAGGGACTTTTTCTCTTGCTAGAGCTTTTCAGCAGAGCTCTGCGCATTGAACCAACATGCTCACTTTGCGAGGGGGCGACACACCCTCTCTGGCCCCGCGCCCTTCTCAGGGGGCCGCTGTGATTGAAAAATGCGCTGGCCGAATTTTTTTTTCCAGTCCGGCCCTGTTTGTCTGTTACTATTACTTGTATTTAGATCTCCTGCAGAGAATGTTGTTTGCATCCATTCAGATTGCTAAAATGGTGACCTTTTGCTATTGCATCGTCGATATACGATATACTCAATCTCGAATTCAAATAAACATTTAGCATCTGAGGTCAAAGCGAGCAGCTTTAGTTGGCTGAAGGGGAGCATTGCGGTCTTTGCTGATTGTGCTTTTAGAGTCTTTATAACGGTGTATCGTAAATGAAATCCAGAGCTTTCAAATCCCAGATTTATTCTCCAACAAATGCCTTTATTTGCAACATCTGCCTGTGCAGTGAGAATGTTACATTTTTATCTGTAAGAAATAAATCAGAACAGAGTAAATCCACAGAGTTTATAAATATTATATTATCCTGCTTTTGGCTGAAGTGTAAGCTTGTCAAAAGGTCACTCAGAACATCAGCTGTTCACAAATGGTTAATACACATCCGTTAATATTTTAAGCAATAAAGGTCCTGTTTGTTACAGTGAATCTATTGTAAAAAAACATTTACATTAAAGAGGCAGCAGCCCCCTGTACTGTAGGAGGGCCTGACATCTTCTCACGGTTAGTATTTAAACCGTTGGTAAACTGTTTGACCTGAATGCGGGTCCTCAAGGCACTTCCTGTCTGATCTCTTCATCTCAGATCTTTAGAGGGACACTTCGGGCGGACATCAAGACACCATCATTGCAAAGAACTTATTATGGTGCGAGAAGGTCTCATATTACCTTAAAAACTTAAATTAACAAGCAACTCAGACTGGAGGGACCATGACTCGACACAGCAGGGTAAGTGTCATACAGTAAATGGTTTGACAGTTTCCTGATGACCTCTGCTCAACAAAATTCTTCTCACGGAAGCTATAAGAGGCATCTGAGGCATGCACATGTGCGGCAACAGTAGTTTAAATGTCACTAAATAACATTAATTTTTTTTTTTCAAGTATTTGCACTTATCTTGCAAAATATGGTGCTTACTATTTATTTATTTATAAAATATTTTACCAGGAAAGATACATTGAGATTTCTCTTATTTTCAAGTATGTCCTGGGTCCACAAATCATTGCATTGTTACAATTGGGGTACAATAAAATACAAAAACAATATTAATACACAACATATACAAAATTTAACATAGAACAGGCAGGAAATATATAATCAACCATGACACGTACATTCTGTTTTGAGGTATGTAGAGAGGGATCTCTTAAATGACTTTAGGCTTAGGGATGATTTTAAATTGTGCGGGAGGTCGTTCCACAATTGCGGCACTCTGTAGGAGAAGGAGGATCGGGCCGCTTTCTTTTTGTATTGAGGTAGACTAAGTAAAGTGCTGGTACTGGATCGGAGCTTATAGGAAGTGGGAACAGCTGGGGAAAGCATTTTGTTCAGGTAGGGTGGGAGTTTCCCAGAAAAGCTCTTAAACACAAGGCTGGAAAGATAAAGGGTGCGTCTGGATTCCAGCGACAGCCAGTTTAGTTCCTTTAGCATGTCACAATGGTGGGTCCTGTAATTACATTGTAGCACAAAGCGACAGAACGAGTTATACAATGTGTTGAGTTTATTAATGTGGGATTGTGATGCAGATGCATATACTACATCCCCATAATCAATGATTGGCATCAGCATTTGCTGTACAATATTTTACTTTACTGTAGGGCTTAGGCAGGATTTGTTTCTGTACAGGGCACCAGTTTTGGATAAAGTTTAGATGCAAGCTTTTCTATGTGCAGGCCAAAAGATAGATTGGGGTGTAATATCATACCCAAGTATTTGAAAGAGTGGACTGCGGTCAGTGTGCCATTTGAATTAGTTTTGATGGATAGGTGGGAATTGTGTAATTTGTGTAATTTAGGTACTGTTCCAAAGATCATTGTGACAGTTTTGTCAGTGTTCAGGAAGAGTTTGTTTTTTGCGATCCACTTTTCTACCTCTGTAAACTGGTTTTGGAGCACAGCCTCAAGCTACGGTGGATCGGATTTGCTCACATAGATTACCGTGTCATCTGCGTACATGTGTACATTTGAGGATTTGCAGACATTAGGCAGATCATTTATAAATAATGTAAATAGTAGGGGGCCGAGAATGGAACCCTGGGGAACACCACATGTGACTGGGAGCGGGAGGGAGTCACTGTCAGAAATGGACACATATTGTGAGCGATCCGATACAAACGATCGAAACCAGTTTGACCACAAAGAATCCCGAAACTGGTACATTTGGATGAGGTCAGCTGTGATCCAGTTCATATGTGCTCCTTTTACCCACACCTTACGCAGCGGGGCATGCAAATTCCAAATTTGTAGGAGTTCAGACTGAAAGTATTCAACAGCACAGTCTAGATCTGGGATAATGTTTAATCTGTGCCATGGGAGGTTCTTGATGTCATTTAGAAAGGATTTAAGATTACTTTTTTTGAAGGACCTGGTGATTTTAACCTTGGGAGAGGATTTAATAGCCTTTATTTTGCGCACGCAGTACACTAAACAGTGATCACTGAAAATGTTTGGGAGAACACTGGCATCCTGGATTCTATCAGGAGAAGTGGAGAGAATCCAATCTAGCAGGGCATGGTTATGGCTTTTAATGTTTTGTACCGTATATACTCGAGTTAAGCCGAGTTAGCTGCAAAGTCTTAAACAGCGTGCAAGAACTATTATTTTTAGGATTCAGCCAATCAATATTAAAATCTCCAAAAACCAACAGTTCACTTTTTAGGTTTTGAGCTATGGTTTCACTAAGGAGATGTACTATGTCAGAAAGGGAATGCACAGGGAATGCACAGGGAATGCACAGGGGAGTTAGGTGGGCGGTAGATTCCAGCAACAATGATAGTTTTACCGAAAGGATCTCAATTGTGCCAGAAAGGAAATCAAAGGTGGCAGGAGGACTAAGGTTTTGTAAAGGGGTAAACTTTATGGAATTGTCAACATAAATAACAATGCCTCCTCCTCTCTTTGCTCTGTCATTTCTAAAACATGAATACCCCTGTATTGCAATGGCGGTGTCTGGTATTTTAGTTGTTAACCATGATTCTGAGAGCACAAGGATTGTTGGTTTGTAATGGGAACACCTGGCTTGCAGTGCATCCAGTTTAGGGAGTAAACTATGGATGTTGCAGTGCACAAAAGAGAGGCCTTTTTTAGAGGGGAGATTAGGACTAGAATTAGCTGGGGGACCAGGGTTATACTCCACATCATTTGCAAGGGCAAGTAACATAAGGAATAGGAATTTGGACATAATTTTTGTTTGACCATATAGTGAATGGGATAATTTATAATTTTGTGAGGTGGGGGGTAGGAGGGCTATTTTTTAGAACTCTCCACCAGCACTCAGCAGATAAGTTACAGGAACAGAGCAGGCCATCAGGGCCGGACTGGGAATTAAAAGCAGCCCTGGAAAAAAAATATTTACCAGCCCCATAATGCATCGCGCCAGCATAGTGTGCAGATACAGAGTTAGAACAGATAACTTAAAATTAAAAAGTACTTCAACGTAAAAAGCGCACTCATAGGCTTCAAAATAAATAAAAGTGCAGATTTATTTTAAGGAGACGTACCTTTGCATGTAATCAATATTTCAGTCCAACTACCTTGACATATTAAGGAAAGTTTGTTAATGGGACTGAAATGGTGAATGTATGTAGGGCACAACTGTAAAAATTTTTTATTTTGAAGTCCTGTGGGTGTGCTCTTCACTTTAAATATGTTATTGTGCTGGAGAATGCACCTAGCAACAAGACTGGGCCAATATCTGCTCATTACATATGGTACATATTAATGACATTTCTCTGTGTATTATGCATATATATATGTACATTAATATGTGTAAATATATATAACTAATACGCACATTAATATACATGTCATATACTAGTGGCGGATCCAGAGCCTGAGCCCGGGAGGGGCACTTGTAGATTATTTAAAGAAATATTCCATGCACAATAACCACTACTCCTCTGTGTAGTGGTTATGGGGCCAGGAGTGTCGGCAATTGCCCCGTTGCCCCCCCATCCACCAGTGACATATACTAAACTTTGTGTGTACAAGGTCTCCAGCCCCATTTTGTGCCTTTTTGTCTCCCCCAGTCACTCTGTATGTTTCTTTCTCCCCCTCACTGCTCCTCTGTGTCAATGTCTCCCCTCTCCTTCCCAGTCTCTCTTCCCCCTCTGCCTCTTTCTCCCTCTCCCCTTGTGTGTCTCTCTCATTTCTCCCTCTTTGTCTCTCCCTCCCCCCTTTCCCTGTGTCTCTCCCCTCCTCCTCATCTCTCTCCCTCCCCTTTCCCTGTGTCTCTCCCCTCCTCCCCATCCTCTTTCCCTCCTCTCTCCTCCCCCCTTTCCCTGTGTCTCTCCCCTCCTCTCTCCCTCCCCCTTTCCCTGTGTCTCTCCCCTCCTCTCTCCCTCCCCCCTTTCCCTATGTCTCTCTCCATCTCTCTCCCTCCCCCTTTCCCTGTGTCTCTCCCCTCCTCTCTCCCTCCCCCTTTCCCTGTGTCTCTTGTAAAAATGTGACCTAGCCTATGTGGCATCATATACCATCTCATCCAAATTTTGTATGTCGCTTCTATGTGGTCTAAGCGTTTTGTCTTCTTTTTGGTGTGCCTCAGTGCCATGAGCCACTGCTTGGTAGAAAATTGAGTGTTAAGTTCCTCCTCCCATTTAAGCATGTATGATAATTCTGTGGGTTTAGTGTGTTCTTGCGAGGCTTTGTAGCAAAGTGCTAGTGGTTTTATGCCTTTCCTTATTCCCTTGTACAAGTGGATAATATCTCCCCCATCTTTTGGAGGTCTCTGGAGGGCAAATTATATTTCAGCTCTATGTCCGGGAACGGTAGAAGGCCATTTTCGTTATATAAGTGTGCTATAGTTACTATCCCTGCGTATCCCAACGGTTTGATAGGGTCAGGTGTATAATATTGTAGGCTCAGGAGAGGTGCATACATGAGTGGGTGGCTAGGTGCGAAGAGTCTTGTTGCCCAGGGTCGCCAGACTCGTCATGGTTAATGGTTTGAGCCTAGGTGGGTGGAGACAGGGAGTGACCCACATCAAGAGTGCTATAGAGAGTGGTTTTGTATTAGTATTTTCAAGTGTGTCCCATAATGGGGATTCTGGTGCATGAATAGTAGCTCCTATTTGAGATAAAGTGGTAGCGATGTAGTATTTGTGGATATCAGGAGTGCCTAGGCCTCCTTAATAAAATTGTAGTAAATGTTTGTGGCTGCAATTCGAGGTGGTTTATGCTTCCATATATGTGCGTTAAGAAGTCTTTGGAATCTTGCCAATATTTACTTTGGGATTTCAATAGGGAGCGTGCGGAACAGAAAAAGGATTTGCGGGAGCACCATCATTTTGACCGAGTTCACTCGGCCAAGCCAGGATATAATTTTATTCTCCCATTTCTGCATCATTTGCTGCAGGGAATTGAGCAGCCTTATATGGTTAGCCTGGGTCAGTGTGTGTTTCGTTGACGCTAGCTGTATGCCTAAGTAAGTTAAGAGTTTTTTCACGCCCGTCAAATTTAAATTGTGTAGATAGTGCCGATTTTGTTGATTTAGTCAAGTTTATTGGGAGTGCTTGAGTTTTTGTGATGTTATTCTTGTAGTAGGAGACTGCCGTAGGTGTGCAGAAGGCTCATTACATGCGGTAGTGATACTGGAGCATGAGTAGAATATCATTGGCAAACAATGCTAGTTTATGTTCACCTATGTCTGTGGGGATGTGTTTTACCAGTGGTTTCAAAACTACTATGAAAATTATTGGGAAATGGGGACATCCCTGGCGTGTGCCGTTGGAGAGTATGAATTTCCAAATAAGGAACTCTGAATTTAGGACCCTAGCTAAGATATTTGCATATAAAGCTTAGATTGCTCTAAGGAAATTAGGTAGGAAACCAAATTTGCAGAGTACTGTTTTTATGTATCTCCAATGGAGACGGTTGAAGGCTTTTTCGGCGTCCAGCACCAGTAAAAGCGCCGACTCCCCCCTTCTTTTTAGAATTTCTATAAGGTTTGAAAAAAAGTCTGGTGTTGTCCCCAGCCTGGCGTCCCGGCACAAAACCTGCCTGTGCTTTGGATACTAAGGATGTTAGCTGTGGCTTAATGCGGTTGGCTATTACTTTATCGAGAATTTTAGTGTCTGCATTTAGAAGCGAGATTGGGCATAAGCTTTCGCATTTGGTTGATGGTTTACTTGGCTTAGGCAATGTGATAATATTCGCCTCTAGCATTTCCGGGGGTATGTCGTCTGTTGACATAATATTGGTAAAGAGAGAGCTGAGGTGTGGTGTTAGTATGTCTGCACAAGTAATGTAATAAAGATTGGATAGACCGTCTGCCCCAAGGGCTTTCTGTTTCTGCAGCGTTTTTACCGCTTTGCAGAACTCCTCCACATGCCATTTGCCATTTCTACGGGAATTATAGTCAAGTCAGTGCCTGGAATGTTGTGCGTACCGGGGCGTGATCTGATGAAGTAATCGTGTCTATTGTAACATTTATTTTTATTTTTTTATTCTTTATTTTTGGTGCATGTTGCATGGTACAAAACATTTTTACATGCCACTTCCACGTAATAGGGATTTGGCTATTTCACAATTAACATTTTATTATCAGGTATGGCAGTCAATAAGTTTGCACTTTTTTAATTTTTATAAATTGGTCTGTGGTTGTATCGGGGTGACCTGTGTATGTGACTGAGACCTCCACTTTATGTATAGCGGTCTGGCCCTGTTTGTCCGTGGTTTCTGTGAGGTATGTCCCACATGTTCCGTCTCGTGTGCGGTGACGCAGTGTGGTCTGTGGCCTGTTGATACAGGTTGTGGGAACAATTGTGGGGACACAATGGGTTATGTTAGAGCTTAGTTTGGGGGCTCGAGATCGTGTCTGCAGGTGGGTGGTCGCGCTGTACTCAGTTGGGATTAGACATGGAGGTGTTACTCCTTTATGGTGTGCTATGTGTCGTCTGTGGCAGTTGCTTGTCTAAGGAGCTTTTGGTAGGTCGTGTGGTCTATGTTCAGGCGCTAACCCTCCTGTGCCCCTGTAGTTTCTACCCCTGTACCCTGGGTTGTTGGGGGGGAGGGTAGTAGTGATGACTGTCCCCCTATGGAGTGTAACTGACACGTTTTTTCAGGGGTCTAGGGCAGTTGAGGCCCTGATGCCTCTCCATGCGGGTGTTTAGGTGGAGTGTGCCAGCTGGTAACTTACTTTGCAAGGCATTAACAAGTAAAAGGTGAACGAGAGGAGCATATAAAACTCAAGAACATTTGCAAAAAGAAAAAGTAATGTACAATGATATTGGAGCTACATGGATATTAGTGAACCCTCAGGTGGTGGGTCCCATTTTTCTTCTGGGTTCAAGTATGGGTGTGTCGGTGACAGACCAGGCTGGAGAGCGGGACAGTCCTTGCACTGGGGTGCTTCTTGTGTGTAAGCCCAGCGCTGCCAGCAGTGCAGGTGCATCCTTAATGCTATCAATCTATACATTGCAGTGAGAGAAAACAACATAAAACATATCCGAAAGGGAAGTATATACATAAATATCGTGCTAGCCATATTAAGATTGGGTTCCTATCACTGTTACATATAACTTTTAACATATTTGTTTTTGCAAACTTATGAAGCCAATAAGTAGGGGTTGGGTATGGTGGAACTGCAACCACTTCTACTTTTGGCTAAGGCCTAGTATTGTAAAATGTAATATCCCTTTTTATTCTTTTTTGAGTTTTGTGGCGCCAAACAGAGTGTATCTAATCAGCTTGCGCACCCGATCTGTAATACACATAGTATTATAGTGAATCACAATTGCGTCTACATTACAGGGCCCGGTG
>CAKOES020000820.1:0-17138 GCA_933207985.1 Pelobates cultripes | reverse complement strand
TTTGTTTATTAGTTTTAGGTATAGTTATTATCTTTGCTTCTAGCATCTCTGGTGGGGCCCGACCATTAGTCTTAATTTCATTTAATGTTTCACACAAGTATTTAGAAATTTATTTTTGACATAGAACAAAATATTGGTTAACAAGACCATCTGGGCCCGGCGCTGAACCTAGTTTAAATTTTGAGATCACCCAAACTACTTCTTGTTCCGTTATTTCTTTGTTCAAAGTTACCATCTCTACTTGTGAGATTTTGGGAAGATGAATTTTGTCCAAAAAATTCAAAATGTTCCTTTTTATTGTGTATTGATCGGTTTTATTTAAATTTAAGTTATATAAATCATAATAATATTTCTAAAAGCTCTTAGCTATATCCTTTGGACTTGAAAATAATTCTTTGTTGTAACTTAACATATCTATTCTATTATTTTTTGTTTTAGCTTATTTGCCATCATTTTTCCTGCCCTATATGGACTTATCAACCAGATTCTCCTGTATAGTTTCTATTTGTAGTTGTATATTCCGAATTTTAGTCATAGTTATAATGTATGGAGTATTTTTATTATATCTATCCAACTGACTGAACTCAATATGAAGCTCTTTTAGAGTTTTACCTCTCTGTTTCTTTTTTTGTGCTTGCCATTTTATCAATAATCTCTTAAATATGCTTTATGAGTTAACCAACCTATTCCTTTAGAATTCACTGAGCCATCATTAATTTGGAAGAATAATATCAGTTCTTCCTTTAATTTCTCTAAAATCAACGGATCCTTCAGAAGCTCTGTTTCCATCCTCCATGATGTATCGGTCCTAGGCTGACCACCCATGCTCAAAGTAACTGTTGCCAGCCCATGATTGAAACATACAAAAGAACCTATTTCTGCTTCCTTTATGCTGTGTAAGCAGCCAATATCGACAAAAATATAATCTAGTCTACTATAAGTTTTGTGCCTATGCAAAAAGAAAAAGTAATTTCTCTCTGAGGGATGTAAAGTTCTCCATTATCATAGAGGCTATATTTTGCCAACAGCTTATAAAACTTTTTAGACTTTTGAACCAAGTAGGGGTTGGGGTTAGATTCAATCACAGATTTCCTATCCATACTTGGGTCTACCTGTAAGCTGAAGTCTCCACAAACAATTAAGGAACCCACAAATAATTTTTTCATTAGTTTCAAAGTGTGGCTAATAAATTTAATTTGACCCTTGATTGGAGCATAAATATTAAGTATCGTAAATTTTTGAAAATTAATCAGACATGTCCATAATGCATAATGGCCTTCACTATCTCATATAAAGAAAAAAAAATTTTTTTTAAGTAGAACTATCTTATTTTATGCCTGATTCTATGTAATGTCTATGTTGTATTTTAAAATGTATCATCAAAGCTGGAAGTGCACTCAGCTCCTCACTAGGGAATCCAGGGTGCTCTTGAAAAAGTCCCAGTACCCAAAAGGACCAAGCAGATACATTTGTAGAAAATGATCAAGGCACTCCAATAGTTTCCAATTTTTAAGGCAATTTATTTGGACCAGGAACTACAAAGCTTTGTAGTTCCTGGTCCAAATAAATTGCCTTAAAAATTGGAAACTATTGGAGTGCCTTGATCATTTTCTACAAATTTATGTTGTATTTTAGGCAGATTAACTAGCAAAAAGGATAAGAGTATTTGTTCCTACTTTAAGGTCAAAGATTTAACTTTATGTTATATCTCAGCAACCTTCAATTAGAATACTAATGCACGGCAGATTACCTTGCCATGTGGTCCATCCTAGATAGCTCTTCTGTGTAATCTGCTATGCCAATACCAGCGGTTTTACTTTTGCTGTGTCTTTTGTAGCGGGGCTTAGAGAACTCGGTCTCAATCTTTGGCAACCTGCTGGATCTCAGCTCTATCTGCCAGTCCACATCATGCTCTGGCTACACAGTTGAACCTCAGCCATTGCCCATTAGCGTCTTGGGCTAACTACTTCCTGGGCGTGGCCATATCCCCAAGCTTCATCTTCCCCACATTTCTGAAACCCTTCCCCGCTCCCCAATCCAAATAAACTCATGCCATTGGCACTACAAGATGTACCCCCCCAATCCCTTTAACTGCTAGAGTCCTCAAGGAATTAAGTCCTCAGAGTGCCCTAGCTCTGGATGCAAAAGAGTCACATCTGCCACAGTGTCCCTGAGTCCCACAGGTACCTCCTTTCCAACTGTCACAGGTTGCAGATTCACATTGCTGCTTCTCCCTGATCTGGTTACAAACAATACAGAGGATGTTGGTTCTGAGGGCCGTCCCTCCCCAGCTGATGATGATGGCTGCCATTTCCCAGGGCAAGTAACACTGATGTGCCCCACTTGGCAGTAAATAAAACATCTGTGACTATCTCCTTGTGCAGAAATGACACTAGCATCCCCTCTCCCTGAGGTAGAAGCTGGGACAAATGATGGCCCACTAGGCCTGTCAATGGGGAGCTGTGGTGGTGTGGTCCTTCAGCTGGATACTCCTTTGGCAAAACATCTGCTCCAGTCCACTGGTGCTCAGTTAGCAGTGCGGAAATTTGCCAGCTTACCCACTTCCAATGCTGTTTTGGGGTTCCGGTCCAGCAGCCATTCCTGTACATCCGCTAAGCAGAGCTGCAAAAACTGTTTTATTAACAGGTCTTGCAAACTTTCTAAAGTGGTAATCTCCAGTCCTGTAGTCCACTGATATAATGCTGTAGCCAGGTGCCCCACAATTGCTGCATAACTTTGTGTGGGACACTTTTGCAAAGTCCCAAATTTCTTTTGGTACACCTCAGGAGTGAGGTTGTACCGTTCCTGCAAGGTATCCTTAATCGTATCATAGTCCTGGTCAGACTCTGCTGGAAGCGCTGCAAATGCTTCCAGTGCAGGACCTCTGAGACCAGGGGTGAGGTACCTTGCCCACTAGTCCTTTGGTAGCTGGTACTGCCTGCAAATCTGCACAGGAAAACATTCAGATCACCATCTTTATCCAAAGTTGGAAAATTCTCTGCAGGTGGTTTGGGTGCAGAAGAGGCTCTGGAATTAATACTCATGGGTGACGCAGTCAATCTTCCCAATCTTTCCAACCATTTTTAGCTCATGTTCTCTGCCAGCTTGGCGCACCACAGCTTCCCTCTCAGCCTGCCGCTCTGCAGCCTCTCTCTCCCTCTCCGCTTGTTGCTCCTTCTTGGCTTGGCACTCAGCAGCCTCTCTTTCAGCCTTCTGATATTTGAGGATAAGCTGTAGTCTTTGGTTTGTATCTGCTGTGTCCACATATTTTAACAAAGTTTGTAAGTAAGGGTCTCCAGATCTCGGCACATTATGGACAAAACCTACAGGTATCTCCTCTACAGGAGACGGATTTATATTTTTACCCCTGAGGAAGTCTGCTTCGAGTCAGACGAAACGCGTAGGGTTGGGACTTTATAGGAGATTGTTTTTATGTTTTATTTTATATTGTTATATTTAATAAATTTCATAAGCCATTTGGCTTTGTTTAGTTTTTATTTGAACGCTGTGGCTGACCTCTTGGGATTCCTTGGCTTCCATGATTCTACATGCTTATACACCTCTACAATTTTGTAAGTGTTTCCATAGCTAGCGCTGTATCAAGTGCATAACAGTCTGCATTTATTATTGCATTTCTTTTTCTCCTATATGCCCTTACACGTGGGGAAGATCGTTAGTCAACTTTATTGATGTGCCTTCAATCAAATTTTTCATTGTGAGTGTAACTTTAAACACCACTTTCAATTGCATCTCAGATAGTACACTATGATGTTTTGTTTTGCTTTTTCTTCCTGCTGTAGAATCTATATTGTATACATCTCCTCTACAGTGTTTGAGGCATCACTTTGCACAACTTGTTTTATGTCATTGTCGACCACTGCTTTTAATAGTTCTTCTTTTGTTTTTCCCTGACAGGGAATAGATCTCTCCCGGCAAAGCTGGCCTAGTACTGCCTTGGACTGCGCCTGGTACTCAATATACTAGATTAAAGATACCAAAGAAAAACAGAGAAGGGGGTTGGGAGACACTGTTGAGGTGTAAATATATTATATATGCACTGAGTTCAGCCTTTGGAAATTGAGACACAATTTATTTTAGTGCCTGGTTTAACCAACAAATCCAGCAACACTAAAATCTGGTACAAAAAGATGAAGAAATCTTTTAGTTATCCCACCGCTAAGCCACCAATTTGTAACAAATGCACCCTACTTCAAGAGTGTGCATGACATTGTTGTGGTGGTGAAAGGGTTAAAGTTCACTATTTGTCTGCACTAGACTGGTAATAATGACAAAATCCCCCTTAACACCACACACACTTAAACATAATAATTAAGTGTCCTTGCATAGCAAGACCACTCTTTGTTATCTCACATATATATTATTATTCTTATTATAGCCAAATTTGCCACCCTAACTCCTCCCACAGTTTTTACACTACATAGACAAAAATTTACCAAAACGTGCAGATTGTTCCCGATCGGATTGCTATTACTTTGTGGAACGTTTCGCCGAATGGTTCACGGAATATCGTCGTTCTTGTGGCGAAATTTGTCCCATAGGAATGAATGGCAAAGCTAGAGTGGGAGCTGGCAAAAGCTGAAAAATCAGGACATGATTTCTAAACTGCCACCACTGCCTTATTTTCAGGCCCACCTACACAAATCTTATATCAAAACGTTCAGCTATCCCTGCTGCCACTAAACATGTCAACGGCTAAGCCATAGTCCTGGTAGTTTTCACAATATAATCATTTGTTTGCAACTAACGCCGTCCATTGACATTCATTGAAACTTCACTCTACAAAGCTCAAATATGAAGTGCAATTTCTAAACTGCGACTGTGCCTTAATTTTTAATACTTCAGAGACATACTATGCAAAATGTAGGTCTGGGTCTTGTGATTCTCACAATATAAAGCTTGTCGCTGTAGGATTGATAGTTTTTAAAATACGACCGTTTGAAGATGGCAACCGCCAAAATACTCTGACTTGTGCCAGGCTGCAGCAGCAAGTGATGTCATAGACAGGGCCTTTTGAACACCTGCTAATGTTTTTATAAATGTATGGTTTAATGTAACTGAGCAACAACGTTGCAATTAAATGTGCTATATAAATTATAACAGTTACTCCACCCACTCCAGTTGTAGACTACTGGTGGAGACAAGAACACTTCACACAATTTCCCCAGAAATTGTAGCTTTTCTAGTATAACTATTACTATCAAAAAAACAAGGGAAAGGGGGGGGATATGGATTAATATCTCCTATGTGGGGAATAACCCCTAGTGAATAACTTCACCACGAATACAAAACTAAAGAAAGAAAAGAAGGAGAAAGGTAGGACAGACTAATGCCAATAGTCCTAATAGAGTGGATTTCCCTTTAAGAAAAGGGAAACAGTATCGGGAACAGTTAGTGCCTAATAACGCAATCCCAAATATAAAACGTAGCTTTTAATAACAACTAACTAAAAAAACAGTTAATAGTGGATTCAATTGCCCACCAAAACAGCTATACCTATATATAGCCGAACAACGGCACCTCCAGGATACAGTCTGGAGATACAACTAATAATTGCAATGTGTTAAAAAAAATAAAAATGTTTATTGATGTTACAAAGTAGATTACCACACACTACTTGATACTAAGTTGTGTGGATATATTGGCATCAAAGTATCCACTGTGAGTCTATACTGACCTCACAGGATACGGTCTAGTGTCAAAGTGAAAGTCTGTCAGGATTTGTGGCTAAAATAATATGGTGTGATCACCAATAAATCAGTGAGACGGACAAAACTGACCTCACAGGATACAATCTGGTGTTAAAGTGAGAGCCTGTCCGGTTTTTAGACTTAAATAGTATGGTGTAATTACCACGTCAGTATAATGGACAGAGCTTTAGGATAAATAAAGTATTATATCCTGGGTCAAAGATCTGACACATATAAGGGAGAAAGGTAATTACTAAGCACTAAGTAGCTATACTCCAGCCCTAGCCGCTTGTGCCTTCGAGGGCACCCCTTAACCCAAAAAGCCTAATAGCTCCTATTTCTTGTCGACAGTATACCCACCCCCAATAAGTGTATGTGCCCTAAAATACAGATAGGTCGATGCCGATAATGCTCCTAAACGGAACCCCACCAGCCGGGTTCGGAGTTGCCGATAGGTATAGGTAGCCCTGTCAAAGTGGCAGGGATGAAACAAATGTAAATATAAAGACACTGATGGTGCAGTGGGAAAAAAAGGATAACGCCAGGTACTGGCCCCTAATTATTACTATTTATATTTAACGCTGCCACCACCAAGACAATTTATAAATGGGGTGCCGTGGTCCCCCAGGTAAATCAATAATAAAAACCCACCAAATACAACTTAGCACAAAATCTAAGCAATTGCAAAATACCCATCCTCACTGAAAGACACACACACTTTCACTCACAGACACACACTGACAGCTAAGCTCACTCACTCACAGTAAGGCGGACAGCCCCAGAACATAAGGTAAACAAGGTATATGTCTGGGAGCGTGGGGTGGCATTTTTTGGCGCCTCCCCTGATAGTGCTGCCCTAAGCAAATACCTTGTTTGTCTTGTGGTAAATACATCCCTGGGTACAGCCAAATGACTAAAGCCAGCTAGACATTCTGGCTTTTAAAAGTGTAGGATCTCACACCTTGCAGAGCCTTGATAAATTCCCATCCATATGGTAAACTCTTTTTTCACATTCCTATGCCATTCACACTACCCCTTCTGTCATCTGACCTCTGTGGGGATCCCAGCTTCAAAAGATGTAACCCCTTTTGACCTCTGTACCATTAAATTTACCCCTTTTTAAATTCACAATACCATCTCTGCCAGGCAGGCAGGTCCATATTGCACTACACAAATTACATTAAAGGACAATATTGCATAGTGCAATAATGAATTATGCACCCTTGCCATGTCAAGGGTAGCTATGCATTGTTAACATACCATAGGGGAAGGGCTAAAATGTAATTACAATTGGTAATTCCCAAAGTATATGACCAATATAAACATTATTATTGAATGATGACATATTATCCATAAACAGAAAATATAGTTTATTTTGACCTCTATACCATTAAATTTACCCCTTTTTAAATTCACAATACCATCTCTGCCAGGCAGGCAAGTCCTTATTGCACTACACAAATTACATTAAAGGACAATATTCCATAGTGCAATAATGAAATATGCACCCTTGCCATGTCAAGGGTAGCTATGCATTGTTAACATACCATAGGGGAGGGGCTAAAATGTAATTACAATTGGTAATTCCCAAAGTATATGACCAATATAAACATTATTATTGAATGATGACATATTATCCATAAACAGAAAATATAGTCACACTGCTAAAATTAAGGTTTTGCACTACAAAAGGCCTTTCAGAAAATTATACATATCTCCTAATGTATGTCTACATCCTACTCCCTTCCATTCTATCCATTATGCTATTATACAGTCCTTGTAGCTTTATAGGACCTTTAAGTGAGATTAAACCTAATTTGCATATTAATCATTATTTGCCTGTTGCTGCAACAATTTGTTGTATTAAGTCCTTCACTGTATGGGGACATTAAGGTAGATCCCTTACAGGGTTAAGAGATCATTCAAGGTGAATTCTTTAAGTTCAAGGTTATTTCAAATTTGCCAGAGTAGCTGAGATGAAAGCATTGCTGAGCTGAAAGCATTACCGAGTTAAAGAGATTTTTCAGTTTGACTATTTTGGCCTTAAATTTAAAATTTTCTGTAAGTTCACTTTGGATTCTCAATTTTGGGAAAAACACTGTCAATCTTGAGCGTATATTGGTTGTAGTGCTGCCTGATCCTTCTATGTTTGTTAGCATGACACTCAGCTAGAAGTAAATTAATCTTCTTGGTGCTCAGTCATTTAAGGAACAAAAAAAGCAAATGCCCTCTACTATTCCTTCATCATGATTTCTCTCGCTAATATTTATATATTTTTGTTTTCATTGGCACCCCTATCCAAGACAGGATAATGACATATAGCCTTTTTTCTATACTCATAGGGAGTGGAGATACTTATTCTTTTTGCTTTAATTAACTGTATATTTGCTTAGATGTTAAAGAACATGGGACACCCCAATATAAAGCTAACTGGTGTTTGCAACTCACATGGGCTGATTGTAAAACATGTTAACACTTACAATCATCATTTGAATCTAGACATCCTGGAAATATTAATTTATATTGAAGTAATCTGGCTATGCAAAATTCCTTGAATACTTCTAAATCACTTATTGTATTTAATAAATAAGCAAAACAGACTGTAATACTGTTAAGACTGAGAAGGCGCACTGGTGACAAGTTAATTGTACAAATATTTATATAAATATTTGCAAAATATTTATTTTCACCATAGGCCCGGCACCCACTCTCTCATCTTGTTCCTTGCCTCAGTGCAAATAGGCCCGGCACCCACTCTCCCGTCTTGTTCCTTGCCTTAGTGCAAATTCCAACCAAACTATAAATCTCCAAAAGAACTGCACTCCAGATGACTTCATAATGAATTTCAGTATTCTTTATTGTGGCCATTAACATAAGTCAACATTTCAGGACTTGATAAAAGTCCTGATACAAGGACTGAAAGGGTGACTATATGTGATTGGACACAATAAAGAATACTGAAGCTCATTACAAAGTTCTCTGGACTGCAGTTCTCTTGGAGATTCTAAATATTTATTTGAAATTAATATTATAGCAAAATAAATAAATAATAATAAATATATATATATATATATATATATATATATATATATGTAGAAAGGCCATTAGGCCTGAATTTGTGGGAGGAGTAAGTCCCCTACTTAAACTCCCAGCCCCTACTCACCGCTGCCGCTCAGCTGATTGTCCTTAGCAACCAGCACTTCCGGTCCAGCTTCCCGCCAGAACTGTACCTGTTTCCAGCAGCCAGACGCCCTGTGCAATCCTCCGTCCGTCCGAGGCCCTTCCACTCCGTTTCCCTCCGGTCGAGGTACCCGACTTCCGGTCACGAGACCGGCGCGTTCACGTAAGCAAGGCGTGGGAATTAGCGTTCGCTTTTTCCCCGCCGTTCGGGCCTAAAAACGTAGGGGTAGGCTCCCTCTTTCGCATTTTCACGAATACACGCTTTCGTCTATATCTCCATTCGCGCCAAAAAACGCACGAACGTTCGGCTCATTTCGCTATCGTTTTACGCTTTTTCGTACGGAAACAACCGAATAAATATTTCATGTTTAAACTCATTATTATCTGTATTCACTTTTCCGTTCGGTTGTTTCAGCATCAACCTATTCGTATGGTTAATTCACGTACACCATCTTACTAATTTACATTCGGTTATTTCTATTCTTTTAAGATAAGCTGGCATAAGTTCTAATCACAGTCCTACTATTATTTATTCCTTCATATGAGTTTGCGGTTACATTATATGGTTAACTACCAGCCCTGTGTTTTTCTACCTTGTTAAACCATTTAAAGTATTTTTCTGTTATAAACATTATGTTCACCACGGTTCATAACTTCATACGTGTCTAAATTCAAGCTATAACACTCTTTCCTAATAACACTCAGATAAGTCTTTTTAAACACTATTTACAAGTTATACCCTTTACTAGTGATGTCGCGAACCCGAAATTTTCGGTTCGCGAACGGCGAACGCGAACTTCCGCAAATGTTCGCGAACCGGCGAACCGCCCGAAACGCCATTGACTTCAATGGGGAGGCGAATTTTAAAACACACAGGGACTCTTTCTGGCCACAATAGGGATGGAAAAGTTGTTTCAAGGGGACTAACACCTGGACTGTGGCATGCCGGAGGGGGATCCATGGCAAAACTCCCATGGAAAATTACACAGTTGATACAGAGTCTGGTTTTAATCCATAAAGGGCAGAAATCACCTAACATTCCTAAATCACAATCAATATGGATTGACACCTGACATATGACATATTGACACCTTGACATATGGATTGACACCTGTCCTCAGAGCCCCTGATGCACACGGACACAGAGCAGAATAGAGACTGGTCCCCCTACATAGGGTCACTTGGCAGATATGGATTGACACCTGTCCTAAGGATCCCTGATACACACTGACACAGAGCAGAATAGGGACTGTTCCCCCTACATCGGGTCACTTGGCAGATATGGATTGACACCTTGTTACAAACTGCTATTTGTAACGGGCCCTTTAAATGGCAAATTGCCCTGTTTCCCTGGGTTGTGGAGAAGCCTCTTTGCCAGCCTCCTCCCGCATGACTATGGCCCCTGGGAGATTGTGAAAATGTATGCACTTTTATTTGGTGTGTATGGCCCTTTAAGACTGTCGGTGGGCATATTGGGGCTTATGGACTCTTTATGTGACTGGTGCTGGCCCTTTAAACACCTTTTTTGGGACATCAGGAAGATTGGGACACTGCCCCTTTAAGGCCTTGTCCCCAGACTTGTTGGGGACACGGCCCCTTTAAGACGGTGTCCCCTGTGTCCCCAGACCTGGTGCAAACCCTTTGTGCCTGCCTTGCTATTTCCCACTTGGTTCAGTAAATGGGAAATTATTTCAGCTGCAGAGACTAAGTCCCATTCGGCGATGGGACTTAGTCTTTTTTTCAGCCGTTTTTTTCAGCCTTATTTCAGCTGCAAGACTAAGTCCCATTCGTGATGGGACTTAGTCGTTTTTTCAGCCTGAAATAGACCGACCTCACAGCCCAAATCTATGGAACTGTTTTGGGCAGGAAAATGTGCTTGCAGTCGGTCATAAAGGGACCTACAGCTAACTTTTTAACCCCTGGATGGATTTGGCTGATTTTTTGGTTATGTTTATGTTTTAAGTGTGCTGATTTCAAATATGTAATTATGAAGATGGGATGTGTAGTTTTAAAGTTACAGGGTATGGCTAAAAACTGTATTTTTACTGCCTGTGTTTAATTATGTTAATCTCTTCCCAAACGTCATTTCGTTCAAAGTGGAGAGAATGTTAAAAAATATTTTTTCGTCCGGGTGTGCTTTTCCGGCAGCTTCTAATCTTAGAAAAGCATCATTTGAGGAGCCATACAGGAGAGAAACCTTATTTGTGGTGTGTTTAGTATTGTTCTGATCAGTTTAATACCTTCCGCGTCTCCTATCAGTGGACGTGTATATGGCAGCCATTTTAGGAGCCGTACACCTGGGACCCGAGCAAGGTCACCTCGTTCAACAGGCGACAACATTTGTCCCTGGAAAACTATCCTGACATTCTGTACAATTTGTATGGATATGGCAGTGATTTCTGTAACAGGGAGATGGAAGAAGATGCTTGGTCGGTCCTCTTAATTCAAATTTGGGGCACTGCGCGGTCAAGCTAATGTGCCACCAGATAGGAGTGGAGTGTTTAGTATTGTTATGATCAGTTTAATACCTTCCGCTTCCTATCAGTGGTCGTGTACACGCAAGTATTGATGGTAACAGTGGAGATGGAAGAAGAGGCTTGGTCGGTCCACTACTGCAAATTTAGCACTGCGCCGGGTCAAGCTAATGTGACACCAGATAGGAGTGGTGTGTTTAGTATTGTTCTGACTGCTTAATACCTTCCACGTCTCCTATCAGTGGACGTGTACACAGCATTGATTTTTGTAACAGGGAGATGGAAGAAGAGGCTTGGTCGGTCCTCTTACTGCAAATTTGGGGCACTGCGGGGTCAAGCTAATGTGACACCAGATAGGAGTGGTGTGTTTAGTACTATTTTTTATCAGTTTAATACCTTCCGCGTCTCCTATCAGTGGACGTGTACACGGCATTGATTTTTGTAACAGGGAGATGGAAGAAGAGGCTGGCTCGGTCCTCTTACTGCAAATTTGGGCAATTACGTCAAGCTAATGTGACACCAGATAGGAGTGGAGTGTTTAGTACTATTTTTATCAGTTTAATACTGTGTGAGAAATGCTTTTCTACGCTCTGGGTCTTAAGCATCATTTGAGGAGCCATACAGGAGAGAATCTATTAGTGGTGTGTTTAGTATTGTTCTGATCAGTTTAATACCTTCCGCTGCCTCTATCAGTGGACGGTATATGGCAGCCATTTTGTAGAACTGCACACCTGGGACCCTACAAGGTCAAATTTCTCGCTCAACAGGCTTAAACATTTGTCCCTGAAAACTATCCTGACATTCTGTACAATTTGTATGGATATGGCAGTGATTTCTGTAACAGGGAGATGGAAGAAGAGGCTTGGTCGGTCCCCTTACTGCAAATTTGGGGCACTGCGCGGTCAAGCTAATGTGACACCAGATAGGAGTGGAGTGTTTAGTACTATTTTTATCAGTTTAATACCTGTGTGAGAAATGCTTTTCAGCCGCTTCTAATCTTAAGCATCATTGGAGGAGCCATACAGGAGAGAAACCTTATTAGTGGTGTGTTTAGTATTGTTCTGATCAGTTTAATACCTTCCGCGTCTCCTATCAGTGGTCCTGATACACTGACACAGAGCAGAATAGGAATGTTACCCCAACATCGGGTCACTTGGCAGATATGGATTGACACCCGTCCTCAGAGCCACACACAATTCTAGGACACAGATCAGAATAGGGAATGTTACCCCAACATAGGGTCACTTGGCAGATATGGATTGACACCTGTCCTAAGGATCCCTGATACACACCGATACACACCTACTTGGATGGTATAGACATTTTTAGCTGCTCCTGGCCCGAACACCTGACCCACATAGGAGCCGTAATAGACCGGATTAGGGAGTCCGGACTGACCCTAAAGCCCAGTAAGTGCCATATAGGAACGTGTAAAAACCTCCTCAAGATAGTAGTATGGGCCCCAGAATGTGAACAGGCCTTCCAACAGCTCAAGACGGCGCTCATTAAATCACCTGTACTTTCTTCTCCTGATCCAACTAAACACTTTCTCGGCCCTACAGACGCTTCTATGCTTGGATTGGGAGCAGTATTGAGCCAAGTCGGAGCAGATGGTGGCTAGCAACCCGGGGCTTATCTAAGCCGTAAACTTTTGCACAGCCAAGTATATTCACTGCCATTGAAAAGGAGTGCATAGCGGTGGTGTGGGCCCTCAAAAAGCTGCAACCTACTTGTATGGACAACCGTTTACCTTACTCACAGATCACAACAAATTTGGGGCACTGCGCGTGTAATCTAATGTGCCACCAGATAGGAGTGGTGTGTTTAGTACTATTGTTATCAGTTTAATCACTGTTACGTCCCCTATCCGCTGATGTGGAGCAAGACGCAGCAGCAGAAGAGGACTAAGCCGAGGAGGTTATGGAAGAGGATGGAGTAGGAGGAGTAGAGGAGGTGGCAGCGTACTGGCAGAGTAGACGCGGTGGGGCTGACAATCGCTTGAAGATAACTAACTGCTATTCAATCTATAACAGTGAAAAAATTTGTTTTAAATCCAGTTATTGTGACACCAGTGGAGTGAGTGGTGTGTTTAGTACTATTGTTATCAGTTTAATCACTGTTACTCTACTGCTGATGTGGAGGCAAGACGCAGCAGCAGAAGAGGACTGTCGTAGGAGGTTATGGAAGAGGATGGAGTAGGAGGAGTAGGAGAGGAGGTGGCAGCGCATTGGCAGAGTACACGCTGTAGGGCTGACACACCCGCTTTGAGACAACTAACTGCTATTCAATCTATACTGATGTTTGTTTCACAGGCAGAAAGTGCCCTAAAAGATGGCGGCTTGAACCCAAGTTGGTGGCGGATCAGTCACGCAAGTCAACAGGCATTCAGAGCTAAAATACAGCAGCGTGGACCATTTTTAGCCCAAGGCAGCTCATCTCATCAGGCCTTTTTTAATCTAATGTATCGCCCAGTGTCAGTCCCTTCGGGATCCATCCCTCATTCATCTTAATAAAGGTGAGGTAATCTAGACTTTTTTGACCTAGGCTACTTCTCTTCTCAGTGACAATACCTCCTGCTGCACTGAAGGTCCTTTCTGACAGGACACTTGAAGCGGGGCAGGCCAGAAGTTCTATCGCAAATTGGGATAGCTCAGGCCACAGGTCAAGCCTGCACACCCAGTAGTCAAGGGGTTCATCGCTCCTCAGAGTGTCGATATCTGCAGTTAAGGCGAGGTAGTCTGTTACCTGTCGGTCGAGTCGCTCTCTGAGGGTGGATCCCGAAGGGCTGTGGCGATGCGTAGGACTTAAAAAGGTCTGCATGTCCTCCATCAACAACACGTCTCTAAAGCGCCCTGTCCTTGCCGGCGTGGTCATGGGAGGAGGAGGATGACTTCCACCTCTCCCCCTGTTAGATTCCCGTTGTGCTGTGACATCACCCTTATACGCTGTGTAAAGCATACTTTCAATTTATTTTGCAAATGCTGCATCCTTTCATACTTGTTGTAATTCGGTAACATTTCCGCCACTTTCTGCTTATACCGGGGGTCTAGTAGCGCGGACACCCAGTACAGGTCGTTCTCCTTCAGCCTTTTTATACGAGGGTCCCTCAACAGGCACGACAGCATGAAAGACCCCATTTGCACAAGGTTGGATGCCGAGCTACTCATTTCCCGTTCCTCCTCCTCACTGATGTCAATGAAGGCATTTTCTTCCCCCCAGCCACGTACAACACCACAGGTACCAGATAGGTGACAACGAGCACCCTGGGATGCCTGTTGTGGTTGGTCTTGCTCCTCCTCTTCCTCCTCCTCAAAGCCACATTCCTCCTCTGACTCCTCTTCCTCACAATCCTCTTCCAGCGTTGCCGCAGGTCCAGCAAGCGACGCTGATAAGGCTGTTTCTGGAGGTGATGGTGACCACAACTCTTCCTCTTCCTCTTCACGCTCATCTACGGCCTGATCCAGCACTCTTCGCAGGGCACGCTCCAGGAAGAAAACAAATAGTATGATGTCACTGATGGTGCCTTCGGTGCGACTGACTAAATTTGTCACCTCCTCAAAAGGACACATGAGCCTACAGGTATTGCGCATGAGCGTCCAGTAACGTGGCAAAAAAATTCCCAGCTCCCCAGAGGCTGTCCTAGCACCCCGGTCATACAAATATTCATTAACAGCTTTTTCTTGTTGGAGCAGGCGGTCGAACATTAGGAGTGTTGAATTCCAACGTGTCGGGCTGTCGCAAATCAAGCGCCTCACTGGCATGTTGTTTCGCCCTGGATATCGGCAAAGTGAGCCATGGCCGTATAGGAACGCCTGAAATGGCCACACACCTTCCTGGCCTGCTTCAGGACGTCCTGTAAGCCTGTGTACTTATGCACAAAGCGTTGTACTATCAGATTACACACATGTGCCATGCACGGCACATGTGACAACTTGCCCAACTTCAATGCCGCTAACAAATTTGTTCCGTTGTCACAAACCACTTTGCCGATATCCAGTCGCTGCGGAGTCAGCCACTCTTCCACCTGTGCGTTCATGGCGGACAGGAGTGCTTGTCCGGTGTGACTCTCTGCTTTCAAGCAAGTCAAACCCAAGACGGCGTGACACTGCCGTATCCGGATGTGGAATAGTACCTGGGGAGCTGGGGGTGTGCCGTTGATGTGGAGCAAGACGCAGCAGCAGAAGAGGACTCAGCCGAGGAGGTTATGGAAGAGGATGGAGTAGGAGGAGTAGAGGAGGTGGCAGCAGGACTGCCTGCAAGTCGCGGCGGTGTCACCAACTCCTCTGCAGAGCCATGCATTCCATGCTTGGCAGCAGTCAGCAGGTTTACCCAATGCGCAGTGTAGGTGATATACCTGCCCTGACCATGCTTTGCAGACCAGGTATCAGTGGTCAATGGACCCTTGCCCCAACACTGTGTGCCAGAGATGCTATTACTTCCTTTTGCACAATTGAGTACAGGTTGGGGATTGCCTTTTGCGAAAAGTAATTTCGGCCGGGTACCTTCCACTGCGGTGTCCCAATAGCTACAAATTTTTTGAACGCCTCAGACTCCACCAGCTTGTATGGTAAAAGCTGGCGGGCTAATAGTTCGACAAGCCAGCAGTCAGACGCTGGGCAAGGGGGTGACTTTCTGACATTGTCTTCTTACGCTCAAACATGTCCTTGACAGACACATGACTGTGGGAAGATGAGCGTGAACTGCTCAAGGCGGGAGGCGGAGTGGCAGATGGTTGAGAGGGGACAAGGAGGACAGCAGTGGTTGGCGTGGCTGAAGATGCTGGACCAGGAGGAGGCTGGCGGCTTAGAGTAGGCGAGCTGCTTGTACTCATGTGTTGATCCCATAGGCGTCTGTGATGGGAGATCATGTGCCTACGCAAAGCAGTTGTACCTAGGTGGGTGTTGGACTTCCCACGACTCAGTTTCTTTTGGCACAGGTTGCAAATGGCATCGCTGTTGTCAGAGGCAGACACACAAAAAATTTCCACACCGTTGAGCTTTCTGTACGACGCAGTATTCTGGTGGTGGACACAAGTATGCGCGATGTTGTCGGGTTGACCCCGGTACCATGCATGCTGTTCGACTGTGCCATCAGTTCATGACCTAATTCCTCCCTGCTTCCAACTCGCCTCCTCCCTGTCTCCCCATCTGAACTTTCACCCTGTTCTTCTTCTTGACGAGCTGGCACCCACGTGATATCCATGGACGATCACATCATCAACCGCCCACTTGTATTTCCGCCAACTCAGCAAAGGAAGCAGCAGCGGGTACAACATCATCATCATCATCACACCGTACGCCCATGTGTGTAATGCTGCCTGCCTGAGACATATCCCTGTTATCTACATCCTCTGGCAATAATGGTTGCGCATCACTCATTTCTTCAAACGGATGTGTGAATAACTCTGACATACCAACTGAAGCGGCTGTGGTGCTAGTTTTGGTGGTGGCGGCAGGCGGGTGAGTGGTATCTTGAGAGGTGCCTGAAGCTAAGCTGGAGGAGGATGGTGCGTCAAGGTTCTGAGCGGAGGCTGTAGAAGATTGGGTGTCCTGTGTTAGCCAGTCAACTATGTCCTCAGAACTTTTCAAGTTCAGGGTACGTGGCCTCTGAAAACTGGCATTATTCTAGGGCCAAAGGGAATCACAGCACCACGACCACGATGGCCCCTGCGGGGTGGCCTGCCTCTGCCTGTCATTTTTGTTGGGATTAGTGGTACTATGCGTGCAAGCTGTGAGACCAGATATGAGTGGCAATGTGCACTGGCACAGTTGTGCAG
>CAKOES020000819.1:0-10166 GCA_933207985.1 Pelobates cultripes | reverse complement strand
CAATATGTCATATGTCAGGTGTCAATCCATATTGATTGTGATTTAGGAATGTTAGGTGATTTCTGCCCTTTATGGATTAAAACCAGACTCTGTATCAACTGTGTAATTTTCCATGGGCGTTTTGCCATGGATCCCCCTCCGGCATGCCACAGTCCAGGTGTTAGTCCCCTTGAAACAACTTTTCCATCACTATTGTGGCCAGAAAGAATCCCTGTGTGTTTTAAAATTCGCCTGCCCATTGAAGTCTATGGCGGTTCGCCCCGGTTCGCCGGTTCGCGAACATTTGCGGAAGTTCGCGTTTGCGAACCGAAAATTTCGTGTTCGCGACATCACTAATCAATATCCTTCTGAAGATACGGTCTCCAGTACTGTGTACAATAATCCAAGTGAGGTCTCACCAGTGTTCTGTACAATGGCATGAGCACTTCCCTCCTTCTACTGCTAATACCTCTCCCTATACAACCAAGCAGTCTGCTAGCATTTCCTGCTGCTCTATTACATTGTCTGCCTACCTTTAAGTCATCAGAAATAATCACCCCTAAATCCCTTTCCTCATATGTTGAGGTTAGGACTCTATCAAATATTCTGTACTCTGCCCTTGGGTTTTTACGTCCAAGATGCATTATCTTGCACTTATCCACATTAAATGTCAGTTGCCACAATTCTGACCATTTTTTCTAGTTTACCTAAATCATTTGCCATTTGGCTTATCCCTCCTGGAACATCAACCCTGTTACATATCTTAGTATCATCAGCAAAAAGACAAAACTTACCATCAAGACCTTCTGCAATATCACTAATAAAAATATTAAAGAGAATGGGTCCAAGTACAGATTCCTGAGGTACCCCACTGGTGACAAGTCCAAGCTTCGAATATATTCCTTTAACTACAACCCTCTGTTGCCTGTCACTCAGCCACTGCCTTACCCATTCAACAATATTGGAATCCAAACTTAAAGATTGCAGTTTATTGATAAGCTATGTGCAACAGTGTCAAAAGCCTTACTAAAATCTAGGTAAGCAATGTCTACTGCACCACCCTGATCTATAATTTTAGTTACCCAATCAAAAAAATCAATAAGATTAGTTTGGCATGATCTCCCTGAAGTAAACCCATGTTGTCTCTGATCTTGAAATCCATGTATTTTGAGATGTTCATCAATCCTATACTTTAACATGGGTTGCATCACTTTCCCCACTACTGAAGTAAGGCTTACTGGCCTATAGTTGCCCGACTCCTCCCTATTACCTTTCTTGTAAATGGGCACAACATTCGCTAACTTCCAATCTTCTGGGACTACTCCTGTTAACAATGATTGGTTAAATAAATCTGTTAATGGTTTTGCTGGTACACCACTAAGCTCTTTTAATAGCTTTGGGTGTATTCCATCAGGTCCCATTGACTTATTTGTCTTTACTTTTGACAGTTGAAATAGAACCTCTTCCTCTGTAAACTCGTGTAATAAATGACTCATTTATCCTTTTTCTCAACTGAGGTCCCTTTCCTTCATTTTCATCTGTAAATACAGAACAAAAATATTCATTGAGGCAGTCAGCTAGACCTTTATCCTCTTCTACATACCTTCCTTCTTTTGTTTTTAATCTAACTAATCCTTGTTTTACTTTTCTTTTCTCATTTATGTATTGGTTACAGCCAAAGTAGTCGAAGTAGCCGCCATTCGATAAACGTACACCCTCAAAGATAAACAAAATAGTCTGAAGTGGCTAGGTTTGCCACATCACTTCTAAGCTCTTTTAAGAGCTTGTTCCTGTCTTGCTCTCGGAAGGAGTCTACGGTGGTTATGGTGTCGGATGGAGTGCTTGGAGCCCTCAGGAAGCGCTAGTAGCATCCTTCAAATGGAGGTACCCAGTCCGGGTGCCAGGTGATCCGTTACATTGGTGGCAAGCGGTGGGATGGAATTCCTAGTGTGAGGAGAAGCAGCTCAGAGACACCGGTAATGCTACGGATTTACAATAGAGAGATAGAGCTAGCTATTGTGCAGCGTCCCTGTCTACAGCAATATGGAAGTTCCACTGGAGGTTGCAGGAGCTCCTGTCCCTGCAGGATGGGCCTTTATCAGAAGAGGCCATGATGGACTACCGGGAGGCCGCCAGAAAGGAACTTTGGGATGAAGCCCTGGAGGATATGCAGCGTCAGCGAGGCGAGAGGCCCCCTAGTGAAGAGCAGCGGCAAGAGAGGCAAGTGGCTCTACAAATATCTTTCCTAGGAGAGCAGCTCCTGGACGAATGGGTAACAGAGTTCAAGAGACTGGTATGGAAGGAGATTTGGCGGGAGGATGCCTACCAGACCCTCTGGTGGTATACAGTGCAGCATACCCCCGGGATGGAGGAGCTCGACAGGCCTGAGGGGGATGAGTAAGATGGTCCTGGTCTACTACTGGATGCCATGGAGGAGGAGCCTGCTTTCGGCAGCACGGAGGAGTTTAGATTCTGGGATATCCTTGACTACCGGATGGGCATGCACATTTGGCCAGA
Source organism: Pelobates cultripes (assembly GCA_933207985.1). Lineage (NCBI taxonomy): Eukaryota > Metazoa > Chordata > Amphibia > Anura > Pelobatidae > Pelobates > Pelobates cultripes. The sequence goes on along the minus strand of CAKOES020000819.1, from coordinate 7,670 downwards.
CATGACACACCTGGTAACCATGGAGTGGGAACTGGAGTAGGCCTACTACGCCTGCTCTGCTCGATTCAGCCCCCATTTACCCTCCAGGCAGACTCAGACCTCTAACCCTTCATAAGGAGAGACAGCAGAGACTGGTCATGGGAAGACCCCCAGATGGCAGGTGGAGATGGGGCCGTGGTCTCTTTACCGGCCCTACAGGGATGCGGGGCAGCTCGACGACCCCCAGTGACAGAGCGAGTTCCAGGGAAAGGAGACAACCAGTCTCTCTCCCCAGTGGCAGTGTGAGTTCCAGGGAGCCGAAGGTGTCGTCCTTCCTCTCAAACGGCAGTGTGAGTCCCCGGGAGCCGAAGGTGTCGTCCTTTCTCCCCAGCGGCAGTGTGAGTTACAGGGAGCCGAAGGTATCGTCCTTCCTCCCCAGCGGCAGTGTGAGTTCCAGGGAGTCGAAGGTGTCGTCCTTCCTCCCCAGCAGCAGTGTGAGTTCCAGGGAGCCGAAGGTGTCGTCCTTCCTCCCCAGCAGCAGTGTGAGTTCCAGGGAGCCGAAGGTGTCGTCCTCCCTCCCCAGCGGCAGTGTGAGTTCCAGGGAGCCGAAGGTGTCGTCCTTCCTCCCCAGCGGCAGTGTGAGTTCCAGGGAGCCGAAGGAGTTGTCCTTCCTCCCCAGCAGCAGTGTGAGTTCCAGGGAGCCGAAGGTCTTGTCCTTCCTTCCCAACGGCAGTGTGAGTTACAGGGAGCCGAAGGTATCGTCCTTCCTCCCCAGAGGCAGAGTGAGTTCCAGGGAGCCGAAGGTGTCGTCCTTCCTCCCCAACGGCAGTGTGAGTTCCAGGGAGCCGAAGGTATTGTCCTTCCTCCCCAGCAGCAGTGTGAGTTCCAGGGACCTGAAGGTGTTGTCCTTCCTCCCCAGCGGCAGTGTGAGTTCCAGGGAGCCGAAGGTGTCGTCCTTCCTCCCCAGCGGCAGTGTGAGTTCCAGGGAGCCGAAGGTGTCGTCCTTCCTCCCCAGCGGCAGTGTGAGTTCCAGGGAGCCGAAGGTGTTGTCCTTCCTCCCCAGCGGCAGTGTGAGTTCCAGGGAGCCGAAGGTGTTGTCCTTCCTCCCCAACGGCAGTGTGAGTTACAGGGAGCCGAAGGTATCGTCCTTCATCCCCAGAGGCAGAGTGAGTTCCAGGGATAGGAGACAACCGGTCTCTCTCCTCAGCGGCATTGTGCCCCCAGGGAGCTGAAGGTGCCGTCCTTCTTCCCCAGCAGCAGAGTGACTTTCAGGGAGAGAAGACAACCGGTCTTCCTCCCCAGCGGCAGCTTACCCCACAAAGGTGAGACACTAATCTCCCAGACGGTACAGATGGGACCGTGATCTCTGCACCCGATCTACAGGGATGATGTGCAGCCTTTCCAGATCCCCAACTATCCTCGCAGGGACACCAGGAGGAGGGGGTAAGTACTATTTCCCCTCCCCAGCCAAGGCCTAACCCAGCTGCCCCAGCAGAAGCGCTGACATCGGGGCAGAGCGCAGTGGGCCTCTGTCCCCCAAGTACCCGTTTGTTGTGGGGGGGCTCTTCTTGTACTTTGCAGTTGTGGGTGGGTTGTCAAACTAACTCAGGCACCGACTGACAGAAGGTCAGGTACCTGGTTAGTCTACCCCCCCAAAGGGGAGATATGTGGCAAAAATGACCTCACCACTGGTTTTTGGAGGGGCCAGTTTGCCAGCCTCCTGCCCTGCGACTATGGCCCTGGGATGTATTGCTCTTTAAAAAACTGATTTGGGCATAATGGATTTTTGCAATGCTGTTTATCACCCTTTAATTACTTTGGATCAGTGTTGCAAATTTAAATTGGCACTTCGGTTACAGCCGAAGGGCCGAAGTAGTCGAAGTAGCCGCCATTCGACAAACGTACACCCTCAAAGATAAACCAAATAGTCTGAAGTGGCTAGGTTTGCCACATCACTTCTAAGCTCTTTTAAGAGATTGTTCCTGTCTTGCTCTCGGAAGGAGTCTACGGTGTTTATGGTGTCGGCTGGAGTGCTTGGAGCCCTCAGGAAGCTCTAGGAGCATCCTTCAACTGAGGTACCCAGTCGGGGTGCCAGGTGATCTGTTACATCCTGTGGCTGCAAAAGAAGAGCAAATCATCACCCCTCCACTACCGTACTTTACAGTTGGTACAAGGTGTTTTTGCTGATATTTTGTGTTTGGTTTACGCCAAACGTGGCACTGCGCATTATGGCCAAACAACTAAAACTGGGCACATCTGTCTAAAGGACATTGTTCCATAAATCTTGTGATTTGTTCAGATGCAGCTTTGCAAACCTAAGCCATGCTGCTATGTTCTTTTTAGAGAGAAGAGGCTTTCTCCTGGCAACCCTTCCAAACAAACCAGACTTGTTCAGTCTTTTACTAGTTGTAATGTCATTAACTTTAACATTTAACATGCTAGTTGAGGCCTGTAGAGTCTGAAATGCAACTCTTGTTTTTTTTGCAATTTCTCTGAGCATTGCGGGTTCTCACCTTGAGGTGAATTTGCTGGGATGTCCACTCCTGGAAAGATTATCATCTGTATTGAATGTTTTACACTTTTGAATAATCTTTCTCATTGTAGTATGATGGACTTTAAATTGTTTGAAAATTACCTTATAACCCTTCCCAGTTTGATGGGCAGCAACAATTGCTTCTCTAAAATCATTGCTGATGTCTTTTCTCCTTGGCATTGTGTTAACACACCTGAATGCTCCAGACCAGCAAACTGGCTTTTATAGAGGTGGTCACACTCACTGATGATCAATTAATCCATAGCATTTGATTAACAGCACCTGTCTGCTTTATAGCTTCTTAATTCCTATGGAACAGTAAGGGTGTACTTAGTTTTTAACAAATGGATTTGTCCATTGTAGCTTTTTTGTGTTAAATAGGTTATGACACAGTGTAATATGTAATGTATTGTTGTTCTTCTGAGATTGTATTTACCAAACGTTAAGACCTGCTAAGGAACAGATTGTTATTATGTCCTCTTTAACCCCTTAAGGACCAAACTTCTGGAATAAAAGAGAATCATGACATGTCCTTAAGGGGTTAATACTGCTTAGATTGTATGTCTGTTGCTCTCAGATTTATATAGACATGATGGATAAATTGATTCACAGACAGACAAGATAATTTCCCAGTAGTATTCCTTGTTACTCACTCGGTTTCCACACTGGATTCTCCTTCCTCCAGATCCCAGGCTCTCTCTGCTTGCCCTCCTTTGCTCCCCACTTTCTCCATCAGATGATCCGCTCACGGCCTCTGCTGCACTCAGCTGCTGTGTCTGTTAGGACACTCTCCTGCCGTCTGTATCTGCAGCGAATGTAATACAGAAAGTTAAACTTCCTCCTTGCTGGGTCAGAGAATGCGTGTTTCTAGAACTCACAGAACCAAACGTTCCAAAACCTAAAACATCTAAAAGAGACCACAAGAAATATAAATACTCTATTGCTATTTGTATGCTCCCAGTTGAAGAAACACTCTCACGGGCTTATAGTTTGCTTAAGATAAACATATTCTTTTCTGAAATGTCACATATATATAGTCAGTTACATAGTTACATAGTTACATAGCTGAAAAAAGACGTGTCCATCAAGTTCAGCCTACCTCACATTTGTATTTTTACTGTTGATCCAAAAGAAGGCAAATAACCCAGTCTGAAGCACTTCAAATTTTGCAACAAACTAGGAAAAATAATTCTTGACCCCAAAATGGCAGTCAGATTTATCCCTGGACCAAGCAGCATTTGCCCTACATTGAAAAATTCTATAATTGAATATTCTGTTTTTGGAAATATACTCTAGTTACTGTTTAAACATCTGTACAGATTCTGATATGAGAATTTTCAGAATTAAAAAAGGAACATTTGATCTCAAAAACATGCATCAATTTTGTTTTGGCTTTACAGATAACATTGCCCCAAATGGAGTTCCTGGTAGTCTTATTCAATAGTCAATACAAAATTATATGCTGAAATGTTGATTCTGTGGCTTATTAAGGTGGTACTACTGCAAGTCCACCCAGAGCAGAGCAACCTTGCTCTCAGTAAAGAGGCAAAGGATCATACCATCTACATCTTCTATGTGATAAATGCTGCACAATCTCAATGTAGCCCTTTACTGATCCTCTCTATAGATATGGACATGGGCGTCCGCAGGAATTTTTCCAGGGGGGGGGGGGTGGTGCATAATTGTAATGACATCCATGCTTGGTACCTTTTTGACAATGTCATGAAAGGGAAGGGGCATAGTCATTATCATATAAAGCCAAGGTGAATAGCATTTTCACAACTATGGTGTCAAGAATAGTGTTTGAATTCCTGACACTATAGTTTTCCTTTAAGCAAATTAAAGGAACATTCTGGTCACCATAACAACTTAATCTAAATGAAAATGCTATGATGCCAGGAAGCCCATGGGTGCTCTCTTTCCTTTAAGGGGTTAAACCACTCTCAAATGGTTTAACCCCAAAGGCTTCCTCCAGCTCCATATCTCCAGGTCACTCAGTGGTATTCAGCTTCTGAAACAGAGTGTATGGAAGTGCAGATTGACGTCAGGCATGGGTGCCGCAGATTGGCTAGAGTGGTCAGTTGACGCTCTAAGCCAATCGCTAGTTCCCGGTTCATAAAAATGTTTTATTTTTTTATGAATGGGGAGCTACTGATTGGCTAAGAGCAGTGGCGTACACATGACCCATGGGGCCCCGGTGCGAAAATTGATCCATGGACCCCCCGCGTGTGGGCCAGGCCGCAACACATGGCGGTGGGCACCTGGTCGCAGGGGTTACAGGGCTGCGACCCCTGCGACCGCGGTATGTACGCCAGTGCATGCAGATGCACAATACACTTAAAGGACCACTACAGACACCCAGATCACTTTGGGGCTCAATGAAAACTGCTGTTTCACTGAGGGTTAATCCAGCCTCTAGTGGCTGTCTCACTGACAGCCGCTAGAGGAGCACACTGAACGTCCATAGGAAAGCATGGAGTAATGCTTTCCTATGGGCGGTTTGAATGCGTGCGCGGTCGCATTCGGAGCTGAGAGGCTGAGGGATCCCCAGCGCCAAGGGAGTCCGGCGCTGGAGAAAGGTAAGTGCTAAAGACACACACACTCTCACTTACAGACGCATACACACTAGCTAACAGACACACACATTTACTGACAGAGACACACTCAGCGACAGACATACATACACACTCACTTACAAAACATACATTCTCATTGACAAACACGCACTCACTAACAGACATCAAACAGACTCACTAACACACACACACACACACTCAGTAAGACACACACACTAACACTCACTAGCAGACACACACACTAACACTCACTCTAACACACTCACTAACACTCACTCTAACACTCACACAAACTAACACTCACTCTAACACACACTCTAACACTCACTCTAACACTCACACACTAACACTCACACACTAACACTCACTCTAACACACACTCTAACACACACTCTAACACACACTCTAACACTCACTCTAACACTCACTCAAACACACACACTAACACTCACTCTAACACTCACTAACACTCACTCTAACACTCACTAACACACACACTAACACTCACTCTAACACTCACTAACACACACACTAACACTCACTCTAACACTCACTCTAACACTCACACTCACTAACACTCACTAACACTCACTCTAACACACACTCACTAACACTCACTCTAACACTCACACTAACACACACTCTAACACACACTCTAACACACACTCTAACACTCACTCTAACACACACTAACACTCACACTAACACACACTCTAACACTCACTTTAACACTCACTTTAACACACACTAACACTCACTCACTAACACTCACTCACTAACACTCACTCACTCTAACACTCACACTAACACACACTCTAACACTCACTCTAACACTCACTCAAACACACACACTAACACTCACTCTAACACTCACTAACACTCACTCTAACACTCACTAACACACACACTAACACTCACTCTAACACTCACTAACACACACACTAACACTCACTCTAACACTCACTCTAACACTCACACTTCACAATACTACTAACACTCACTCTAACACACACTTCAATAATACTACTCTAAATACCTACACTAACACACACTCTAACACACACACTTCTAACACACACTTAACACTTCACTTCTAATACACTAACACTCACACTAACACTCACTAGCAGACAAGCACACTAACACTAACACTAACACTCACTAGCAGACACACACACTAACACTCACACTAACACACACTCTAACACTCACTCTAACACTCTAACACACACTCTAACACTCACTCTAACACACACTCTAACACACACTCTAACACACACTCACTCTAACACTCACTAACACGTTTTTTTTTTAAATGTAATCCCCCCAGCCTCCTTACCTTTTGGAGTGCTGGGGGGATTCCCTGGGGTCCAGTGGTGCTGCTGTCACCTGGCAGGCGGGTGGCCGGTCGGGCAGGCGGGCACGCGAGGGAGAACTCAGTGCTTCCTCTTCAGCTCCCTCGCGCGCCGCGTAGGGATGTCGGCGCCGGAAGATGAGCTGCGCGCCTGCCTTCCGGGCGTCAGCAAGGCCAGCCTCGGGGGGCCCTGGGGTGGTCGGCTCCTGGGCCCCCTAGGGGAAGGGGCGGGCCCTGTGGCATGGGTTGCAGGGGCGGCCGGGCCCCCTGGTGGGCCGGGCCCGGTCGCAGCCGCGACCCCTGCGACCCTGGTATATACGCCACTGGTGGAAGTGGCAAGAAGAGCTGTACTCCTTAAATGTGCAAAACCAAATGTCACCATCTGTATTTCTAAGAGACCGCATAATATCCCTAAACAGATGCATATATCAGCAGGCCTTACAATCAATAGGGTATCAGCTTAAATGCCTTAAAGCTACCTACTATGCACAGGGTAATAAAGTAAGCAAATTGCTCACAAACAGATTGAAATCACGCCAAGCATCCCAAAAATAGCATATCTAACGACAAAAAACGGCACTAAGGCTCCCACGCCAAGTGATATTGGTAACGAATTTGCACAGCATTACGCCAAACTATATAATATAAAATATGACGTGCAAATACACCAAACCCAGAGTACAAAACATTAATAGGTACCTAGAAGGCCTCCACCTACCACAATTGACCCCTAGACAACAGACTGAACTTACCCAACCAGTAACGGAATGCTGAGTTATTTTGACTTTAAACGCCCTGCCTTCATGCAAATCACCTCGACCTGATGGTCTGGACAACCTCTATTATAAAAAGTTTTGTAGAACATTAGCACCACACCTAGTAAGCACATTCCAAGACGCAATTGCCCATAAATCATTATCCAAAGACGTGTTATGGGCGCACATTGTCACAGTACTAAAACCAGGCAAAACTCCCCCAAAATTTTAGACCTATATTATTATTAAACACGGACCCCAAAATTTTCGCAAATTTGCATGCAACCCGATTAAGCAACATACTACCCCATATCATTCACACTGATCAGGTGGGATTCGTGGAAGGCAGACAGGGATAGTAAAATACAAGAAAAGTACTGAGCATAATGCACAGCTACAAGACGACACGGAAGGGAGGTTTGCTTATATCACTAGATGCGGAGAAGGCCTTTGACAGCCTACATTGGGTATTG
>CAKOES020000818.1:0-17194 GCA_933207985.1 Pelobates cultripes | reverse complement strand
ATATGTCTTGGAGCCCTTGTAACTTGTTTTTACACAAAACTATTTCCGATTTGAGCTTGATTGGGATCAATAGATCACGGGTACATTGATGGGAACAGTCATGTCAGCCACGTATGCAAATTAATTTGTGTACGCATTTAAAACAACTTGTTGGTCAAAACGGACCAAGTACATTGTTATACATCAAACAAAATCCTCCAGAACACGAGATTTTACAGATGTTTGGGCTGCGTGACGTGCAATCATATGGTACCTGGGAAGACTTTCATGAATCCCCACACTGGCAAAGTATTATATATGACACAGACTAACATCATATACAAACTCCAGTTCATATCCAAAAGCCCATGTTGATTAACGTACATTGGTAAGATGGATCTACTTCGAAAAGAGAGGCTTTGTAACCACAGATCAAGTATATGCACTGCATTTCGAGACCAGAACGCTTAACTTCCTGTTGCTAATCACTTTTTGGCCTTAGGACATCCACTTCCCTTACTAAAACTTATGGCAATAGACCATATGGTCTATGGTGGGATGAGACACATGACTGGGCAGGTAATTTAAATGGGTACACATTATTTAGGAGGGATAGGAAAAACAAGAAGGGCGGTGGGGTATGTTTGTATGTCAACCATGAGTTAAAGTCAAATCTTGGGCATGTGGAGTCTGACGAAGAAAATGTGTAAGGTGGAAGCTTTATGGGTAGATATCTGGTTGGGGCAAAAGAAGGGAAATCAATTATTGGTTGGAATATGTTTTAAACCACCTAATGTAAATATTAATGAGGAAGAACAGCTGTTAGAGCAAATTGGGAAAGCTGCAAATTTGGGTAACAGGTTAATTATTGGAGATTTTAATTACCCGGACATAAATTGGGATAGAGGGTCTACTACTTCAGCAAGGGGAATCAGGTTTTTGAATATGTTAAATGACACCTTCATGCCACAACTGGTACAAGCACCTACTAGAAAGGATGCTGTAGCGGAGCACTAGTTCCACATAGGCTTTCTCCACTGATAATCCAAGAATAGCTCAGGAACAAGTAGTTAATCCAGTAAGCACAGCATAAGCAACAAATAAAACAATCCAAGAATATCCTATCACGTTTCCCAATAACTGGACGACACACAGTATCAGGAGCAGAACTGATGTTTAATGCCACATACCCTGCTTTTATGCATCTCTCCCATGCAAGGGAGACACCCACAGAAAAATGTACATTAGTCAATTATATACAGGTTACAGCCCACACATCTCCTCCCCTCAGCCTGAGAGATAATACAATTAACTGAACAGTTTTAACACACAATTTTCCCCCTTTTCCAGATATACCCCAAAGACATGACATACACCCCTAAATGATACATCCCCTGATAGCCCTGATCTGGGTGAGCAACATACTCAAAAATCACCTAGATCGGATCAGGGGTTCGGGAATTTCCTGGAAGTGTTCGTTTGACCGACCGCACACGAGGCAATAGCCGAAAACAGTTCCATGTATTCTGGCCTTGCGGTCGGTCTCCGTTCGCTGACTTTTCCTGGATTCACATGAATCCCCTTGTTCGTGGGCATCTTTCTACCGAGTGCCGGGCCGTTCGTATGGCAAGATGGCCGTCGCCACGTGTTCGTATGTCAAACGGCGCCCACACAAGAAATACACAGTACATCTGTATAATTTGCAATTAGGCTGGTGTGAAGAACGATGGGGACGTAAATTGGAGCCACACTTCTCTCAGGGGTGGTCTGGTTGTTCGGTAGTTTGTTCGTATGTCGAACGGAGGTATTCAATTCTGGATCTATTGCGTTTTTACCGAACAACCAGACGAATGCTTATGAAATACAGTACATACAAGTAACAAAACCATAGGAAATAATGTTGCAATAGGAAAAATTATGGACAGCCAAACGTAATTCGCTACAGATGCTTGTATGGATTACGTTATAAGAAACAATGTTGATCTTTTGACCAACATTTAAGTAGGGGAGCATTTGGGAAATAATGATCACAATATGGTAATTTTTTAAATAAACTCAAAAAAGCAAAAGCACGTGGGTTATACTAAAATGTATAATTAAAAAAAAAAGCCAATTTCAATAAGATTAGGGCAGGTTTACAACATATCAACTGGCATAAAGTCCTTAGTAAAAAAAAACACTGCGAACAAATATTAGAAAGGTACATTTCTCAGTAATGTGGGTAATACACATAAAAGAAACAAATTGAAACCAATGTGGCTTAGTAGAGAAGTAAAACAAGCAATTAAAAATAAGAAAGGGCATTTAAAGCATTTAATTTGGACAAATCAGACGCATCCTATATAAGATATAAAGAAGCCAACAATACTTGCAAAAAAGCAATTAAAGTGGCTAAAAAAGAACATGAGAAATTGAAAGCCAAAGAATCCAACCCCAAAAATTTTTCACCCACAAGTACTTAAGGTGCTAAGTGGGGAAATAAGTGAACCTCTGTATTTAATCTTTCAAGATTCTTTTGCTTCAGGTATTGTACCGGAGGATTGGAGGAAGGCAGTTGTCGCTCCTATATTTTAATGGGGTTTAAAAACCTTGCCTGGAAATTATAGACCCGTGAGCTTAACTTCTGTGACTAGGAAAATATTTGAAGGGCTATTAAGGGATAATATCCAGGAATTAATTGGGAAGAACTTTGTTAGTAGCAATAATCAGCATGGTTTTATGAAACATAGTTCATGTCAAACTAACCTACTTGCATTCTACCACGAAGTAATTAGAAGTATAGATCAGGTTGTTGCAGTGGATGTGATCTACTTGGATTTTGCCAAGGCATTTGATACGGTTCCTCATAATAGGTTAGTCTTCAAACTAAAATAAATTGGTCTAGATGAATATTCTTGTTCTTGTTTAGAACACTGGGTTAAGGATAGAGTGCAACAAGTTGTCATTAATGGTAAATTTTCAAGCTGGACAAAAGTGATAAGTGGTGTCCCTCAGGGTTCTGTTGTGGGACCGCTTCTATTAAACATTTTTATAAATGATCTTAAAAAATAGGCACTGAAAGCCATGTTTTGGTGTTTGCAGATGACACAAAACTTTGTAAGGTAATAAAATGTGAGCTGGATATTGCTTTGCTGCAGAGGGATTTAGATAAATTGGGGGACTGGGCACTAAAATGGCAGATGAAATTTAATGTAGAGAAATGCAAAGTTATGCACTTCGAGGTCAAGAATGCACAAGCAACTTACACCCTAAATGGTAGTGAATAAGGGGAACCATGCACGAGAAGGATTTGGGAATTGTTATAGACAACAAATTAGGCAGCAATATGCAATGTCAATCTGCAGTTGCTAAGGCCAGTAAGGTTTTGTTATGTATAAATAGGGGCATAAATTCTCAGGATGAAAATATAATTTTGCCTCTTTATAAATCGCTGGTAAGACCACACCTTAAATATGCTGTGCAATTTTGGGCACCTGTTCTAAAGAAGGATATCATGGCACTGGAGAGGGTCCAGAGACGAGCTACAAAATTGATAAAAGGAATGGAGCATTTTAGTTATAAAGAAAGGTTAAAAAAAATTTAAATCTCTTTACTTTGGAAAAACATAGAATCAGAGGAAATGTAATAACATTATACAAAAATATTTAGGGCAAGTACAAACCATTATCTGGAAATCTATTGATAAACAGGGCTATACATAGAGCACAAGGTCACGCATTTAGGCTGGTAGAAAAGAGATTTAATCTAAAGCAAACAAAAGGTTTTTTTTACAGTAAGAACTATAAGGATATGGAATTATCTAAGAGGTTGTTTCATCAGAGTCCATACAGGTGTTTAAACAGCAATTGGATAAATACTTCCAAAAACATAATAAAAAAAAAAAAATCAAACACTGGAACTAAACTATCAATATCAGGAGCTCAACACTCTTTTGCAAGATCTTCTTGGAACAACCAGATACAACTCTATGATGCTCCAGTAAAATATTGTCAAATAGAAGATGATTTTAAAGTCAAAGTCATAGCTACCCTTGATAAAGGCTACCAGGAGGAGCCGAAACGTTGGGGGACTGTTTGTGACTCGTGTTTCTGCCCATATAGGCTTGTGAGATTTGGTAATTATATGGTTTAGCCTTTTTTTTGCCTATTTGGTCACTATCAGATTGTTACAATTTGTGTATGTAATATTTGCATTGTATTATAATAAATATATTTAGATAGATACTATTGTATCAGTTGGTGTGCATTCCTTTCTTTTTGTTTAAAGTCAAAGTTAACATAAAGTTTGATACTTAAAAATAACTTTCTATAAATCATCTGGATTAATTTCCCCTACCCCTTGGAGACTCTGCTGCTATGGCAGTAATAAAGAATAAACAAAGAGCGGAGGCAAGCCTGCAAATTAGTGTACGGGTCATATAACACATATTTTTAGCACCACAACACAATTACATTATACACCATTATACTAAATACATACATTTGCATTTATTATATCTTAAATGAATCTATAATTTTTGTTTCCCAATGTTCCTTATTTTAATCAACACCTCTCTGCAAAGAAGAGTCTTATATTTTAACACTTTAAAGATTAGTGCATTCTGTAATATAAGTCATGACCATTTATATATAATATTAACGTCTCTTTTATTAAAGGTCCCATTTATAATAACTACTGATTCCTGTCCTATTTTTTCAAAATGTTAGTAATGCATATGGGGCAGTAAAGTGAAATACTGGATTCATGCGAAGAGTTTCCTGCTAATCTCAGAAAGGACATGTCTGTCTACGTGCTGCTATAAGATCACAGAAACCATAGTTTGAATTCTAATCCAATACAAACATTTCTGGTGCTACACTGTCTGGAAATAGGCAAGTTCATCCCGATAGTATTCAGACAAGACAAGACACATAGGCAGATTAAAAGAACAATTTATTGTCACTTAGGCAATGTTGCTGTTCATTGAGGAGCTTGATAAAGGCTCCTTGGTAAATCAAAATATTGTTTACGTGACAATAAATAAACTTTCTTTTAATCCGGCCTGTGTGGTCAGTACAGTATGTATACTAACCCTAATCCTAGTGATAATCATAATGCTAGCCCTGACCCCATTCAAAGCCCTAGCCCTAGCCGTAGCGTTACAATAATGCTTTAAGTAACAAATTAACATATTTGTTCTCTGCCACTAAGGAGTTAAATTGCTTTGTTCATGCACCTCCCCTACCTGTGACTTAGAAAGTTCTCCTTAAAACATTCTTGAAAATGATTTAACAATTTCCAACTTCCCTTATTCCATTGTGTGTTTGTGTTAAATTACCAAAGTAATTTAATGTTTAAATTGCATAAAATAAGCAGTGAGACTTTAAGAACATAAGATAATGCATCATGAAGATAACGTTTTTATGGTGCTTAGAGCATCCCTTTAACTGAAACCCGAGCCTGAAATACAGTGGTGGAACTAATGTAAATGGGTTTTGGTGCAAGAATGTTCTGGGACCACCTCATGGCAAAGTTGGCCAAAAGGATCCAGATCTGTCATTGACACACATACATATATAGAGACACACAAGCATAAATCACCAAGGTACACAGACACACAGATACGAACACTAGCACACATGCAGACACAAAAACTGAGACACATACATATAAAGAGACAGATACACAGACATACATACAGACTCACATGCAAGTCAAAATATTTTAGACACCCTGCTGGTTCCTACTTTTAGGGTGCAGGAATGTGGCTTCTGCTAGCTGGGGCTGTTGGGAATTTGAAGCTGGCTCTCCAAAAACACTCCCCCTCCTCTCTGCCTTCTCCTCTGCTCTGTCCTTTTCCATTTTCCCTTTTCCGATTAATGTTATCTGGGAGGAAGTGACTGGCTCTCACCTCTTCCCAGCTCTTCCTTCCAGCTCTCATGCCCATTTGCATGGACCACCCGATGGGCCCCCTTTGTGTGAGGGCCCCAGTGTAGCCACACTGACTGCACCAGCAGTAGTTCCTCCGCTGCAGAAACAGAATTTTGAAAAAAATCATGTACTATAAAGATACATAATACTGAAGTTATTAGTGGAAAATAAAGCCATTTTGTGGTTTTGAAAACATTTATAAACCATTTAGTTTTCAGTTGCTTCACTGTTCTCTGTTTCTCTCTTGCCAGTAAAATAAGTTATAGTCTACAGTTTTTCATCGAAGCTGCACTTATAATATTCTTATTGTATTTCACTTACTGATTGAAGCATATTTCGGATATCAAGCAGAGCTTTTGCTCTGAACAAAAAATAAAAAGTATAATAATAGCAAGCTGGCATTACTGGAAACAGACAGAATTGCCCTAGGTCACAGTCATCCAGCCCGACACCTATAACTCATGTCTCACACTCCCCATATGCAGTCACCTAGACACCTTATTTTGACAGATATAGATATGTATACAGACAATATCTCTCCCAGGAGTATTAAGCATGATTTATCCCTAACAGCTTGCAGAGTGAATTAAAGCCACGAGCAAGTCAAGCGGTCACTCCAACGCACCGAAATGAATGATTTATCCTTCTCTAGGGGAAGGGACATGGGAGGGGGGCTGCGTTCCAGTAATTTTATATACATGTTGCTCAATTTTATTACCTTCTTTTATTGTTATAGTTTAAGGGCACTATAAACTGACCGTGGAGCCACTCAAGGATCCCTCTTTCTGTTCTTTAAAATGCATACTTTTGGCTATGCCTCTTTCACACATTTATACAGTGCTATCCATGCCTTATTCTAAGTAGAATGTATTAAACCACTGAAACACTGAATATTATTTATTTATTTATAAAACATCTTATGGAGATTTCTCTCATGCATGGAGATTTCTCTCATTTTCAAGTATGTCCTGGGTCCACAAAACATTGCATTGATACATTATGGTACAGTAAAATACAAAAACAATATTAATACACAATAAATACAAAATTTAACATAGAACAGGTAGGAAAAATATAATCAACCATAACATGTGCATTCTGTTTTGAGGTATGTAGAGAGGGATCTCTTAAAGGACTTTAGGCTTGGGGAAGATTTTAAAGTGTGCTTGAGGTAGTTCCACAATTGCGGCGCCCTGTAGGAGAATATAGAAACAGATAAGAAAGATCTATGATGCAAAAAGAAACCCGGGATAATTAAAGAAGTCTGGCAATTAAAATTTGTAATTACTTGTGAAGGTTGAGATTACAGTTTAAAATAGGGTTAATCTACATAAGAGCACATGGTGTAAAAGATGTGTTCTAATCCAAACTTTAAACCTAATCCAAATCATAATGCCAATTCGTGACATTTAACCTTAATTAAAGATAAAGATTATCTTCAAACATTAACCCTAGTAGTAAACTCTAACCTTAACGTGACACTATAGGCCCCCAGATCACTTCATCTCATTGAAGTGGTCTGGGTGCACTGTCCCTGTCCTCTTAACCCTGCAATCTAAAACATTGCAGTTTCAGAGAAACTGCCTACCAGACAGCCACTGGAGGTGCTTCCTGCTATTTCATGGGGTTTTACTCTGTAAAAGTACACTGGACGTCATCACTCTGTGCAGGAGGACATTAAAAAATCTTCAAATCCCCCATAGGAAAACATGAATTCAATGCTTTCCTATGGGGAAAGTCGAATGCGTGCGGGCTCTCACCGCGCATGTGCATTAGGTTTCCCCCTAGGTGCTGACCTCGGAGTAGGTGGAGGGAGAGCCAGTGCTGAGGCACCTTGTCACTGGAATTACACAAGTGTGTAAAGGGTTTGTATGTTTTATGTTTTTTGAAATCCATTTGCCTGTTCAAATTATGTCATATATACCTTGGAAAGGTTTGAGACTAGAAGCAGTAGATCAGACAACTGGCTTCATTCCCTAATTCCAGTTTACAAGTCAATCTACAACAGTATTACTGCACATCTGCCTGGCAGCTGGATCAAGAGTGTTTTATTACAAGGACAGAAGCTATTATTTGTTAAGCACTGAAATGTTTCTTTTGCAGATTTAAGAGAAAGAGGAACAAAATAGAGGTCAGTCAGAGGCAGTCCTAGACATCACCACATGGGTACATGGGTATTTGTGGGAGAGTTTAAAATGGTTTGCACCTGCCACAAATACCCATGTACACATGTGGTGATGACACAGATTACATGCTCCCTGTTGACAGGCGGTTGCAAATGATGAAAAGGGCCTAGCCATATCAGGTAATTAAGTGAGAAAGCTATATCGGGGCTTCTGGCTGTGACTAGAGCCCTATACATCCACCTAAGGCCACCTAATTGGTGAACCAGCTATGCCTCAAGGTGTCAGTCGACTCTACTTTGCAGAACATGTGTTTAACCCCTTAAGGACGGTGGGCCCAAGCCATCCTATGTACTTACCCGGTTGCCGGCGATCCCACGCCGGCTATCGCGGTGTAGGAACTCACCTGGTAGCCCAGAGAGTACCCCTCCTTCCCCCTGGGCCATGTGATCACGAGGTCCATGTCAATGCCAGCAGGGGGAGTGTCTGTAATGACAGGTACTCCCCCTGCTGCCTGAAAAAAGTAAAATGCATGTTAAAGTCATAGTTTAAAATAAAATATATACTTTGATCATATATATATATTTATTATATTATATATTTATTATATATATGATCTAAGTACAGTTCCAAGAAAAAGTATGTGAACCCTTTGGATTTCTGCACAAATTGGTCATAAATTGTGATCTGATCATCATCTAAGTCACAACAATAGACAATCACAGTCTGCTTAAACTAATAACACACAAAGAATGAAATGTTGCCATGTTTTTATTGAACACACCATTTAAACATTCACAGTGCAGGTGGAAAAAGTATGTGAACCCTTGGATTTAATAACTGGTTGAACCTCCTTTGGCAGCAATAACTTCAACCAAACATTTCCTGTAGTTGCAGATCAGACTTGCACAACGGTCAGGAGTAATTCTTGACCATTTCTCTTTGCAGAACTGTTTCAGTTCAGCAATATTCTTGGGATGTCTGGTGTGAATCACTTTCTTGAGGTCATGCCACAGCATCTCAACCGGGTTGAGGTCAGGACTCTGACTGGGCCACTTCAGAAGGTGTATTTTCTTCTGTTTAAGCCATTCTGTTGTTGATTTACTTCTATGCTTTGGGTCATTGTCCTGTTGCAACACCCATCTTCTGTTGAGCTTCAGCTGGTAGACAGATGGTCTTAAGTTCTCCTGCAAAATGTCTTGATAAACTTGGGAATTCATTTTTCCTTCGATGATAGCAATCCGTCCAGGCCCTGATGCAGCAAAGCAGCCCCAAATCATGATGCCCCCACCACCATACTTCACAGTTGGGATGAGGTTTTGATGTTGGTGTGCTGTGCCTTTTTTTCGCCACACATAGTGTTGTGTGTTTCTTCCAAACAACTCAACTTTGGTTTTATCTGTCCACAGAATATTTTGACCGTACTGCTGTGGAACATCTAGGTGCTCTTGTGCAAACTGTAAACGTGCAGCAATGTTTTGTTTGGACAGCTTCCTCTGTGGTATCCTCCCATGAAATCCCTTCTTGTTTAGTGTTTTACGTATTGTAGATTCGCTAACAGGGATGTTAGCATTTACCAGTGACTTGTGTAAGTCTTTAGCTGACACTCTAGGATTCTTCTTCACCTCATTGAGCAGTCTGCGCTGTGCTCTTGCAGTCATCTTTACAGGACGGCCACTCCTAGCAGTGCTGAACTTTCTCCATTTATAGACAATTTGTCTTACCATGGACTGATGAACAGAAGGCTTTTGGAGATACTTTTATAACCCTTTCCAGCTTTATGAAAGTCAACAATTCTTAATCGCAGGTCTTCAGAGAGCTCTTTTGTGCGAGGCATCATTCACATCAGGCAATGCTTCTTGTGAAAAGCAAATGCAGAACTGGTGTGTGTTTTTTATAGGGCAGGGCAGCTGTAACCAACACCTCCAATCTCATCTCATTGATTGGCTGACATCTCACTCCAATTGTGCAATATTGCTATAACAAATATGGTCTTATAGAAAGGCGTATATGGTATCACTCACAAGGCAGGAGTCATAAACCGCATATGACTCAGATGGTAAGCACTTGTGGGCAATTCCAGGATGCCCAATCCTTTCTTTTACTCTCAATTCTGCTGGAAACCTGGTTTCTTCCACTCTTTAAAGCAGTATTGGTCTTCCAGTGCTCCCAATATTAAATTGTATATATATATATATGGTACCACAGCCAAAATCTCATAGATAATATGACTTTATTGGTAATCCCTAATACATATTAGTTAAAAAAAGTATAGTAAAAATTATTGGTATAAAATAGAAATAAATACCAGGTACAAATGTCAAAATGAATGTCCAAAACGTGTTTCGCCCTTAAATGGGCTTCCTCAGTTGGTTGATTGTGTCTCTTCTCCTTCTTGCTTGTTTTAAATGGTTCCCAAGTCCCTAATTTTCGGGTTCCTCATTCCCGGTCGTATTTCACTTCCTTGTTCCGGTTTTGTGTAGTTGAAACGTAATTTGCGTTCCACCATTGTTCTTCTGCTTCCGGTTTTCACCTGGTGTCAATTTACTTCTGGGTTCCGGCTATCTGGAATTGGAACGCAACGTGCGTTCCACCATCGTGCTGACGTCACACGTATATATATATATATATATATATATATATATATATAATATTTCTACGCAGTGGTGTATTTTGGAATTGTGCTGCCCTAGGCACGACTAAATTCGTGCACCCTTAAACAAAAAAACCCTCTTTACAGAGGTGATGGATGAAGCTATTCAGTGCCTAAAATGCAAAGCAGCTCAAACACATAAAGTGGAATACCCTTATTTACACAATAAATTAACAATATATAGAAATGTGGTATAAAATACACCACCTAGTGGAGCGCTAATACAAATATAAGTGATAGAGGGGTTCACTTACCCCAACAATTTTGTGTTGTTTTAAATTCGGGAATATGCTTTTAAACATACAATGAAGGGAATAAAGAAATAAAAAACATATAGTGTAGATGGTTTTGGTGAAAATGAGTGATGAAATTAAAAAAAAAACTGAAACCACTCACATGGTCTGGAGCTTATATAATATTGGCTCCATACGTAAGCCTATGTGCTCTTTGGGCAGCAACACACTCCTTCCTCTGAGATGTACCTCCACAATGACAAGGAAACAAAAGGAGAAAGAGACCCAATGGGTGGTATATTTGCAAACAGGCAGATAATATATAGGGGGTAAATGGTATGCTCACCTAGTTTAGAGCCTTAAAATCCTGGCTCTGAGGGTGGTCAGCGATGTGCCAGTATGAAGGGATGGCACTTCCCTGTAAAGATTCCCAGAGGCCCCAAGGACTTCAATAGATAAAGAAAATGTATTGATTCCAAATAAAAAGTAAATATAAAACAAGAAATTTGGAGTATAAAAATAGTAAATAAAGGTCCAAATCAGCCAAAACACGTTTCACTCGTCTGTGAGCTTCCTCAGTCAGCTGTGATCCCACAGCAGTAAAAGCAAACAGTAAATTTATTATTATTAAAAAAATAATATTGCAGTAAAAGCAAACAGTATTATGACATTCACAGTTAAATGTCACATAGAACTAAAGAAATTTTAATTTTTTTATATTTTATTCATATTAAATTATGTTTCATACCTAAATATTTGATGTTAAATGAAAGTCCTGTTTCCCCTGAATAAAATTATATATAATAAGTGTGGGTGCATTTAATATGAAAGAGGCGAATTACGCCTGAACAGACATTTAGCGCAAATTCCAGTTTTTGTTTACGTTTTATTTTGATCACAACGTGTACATTTGGCTCAGTCCTTAAGGGGTTAATATACATCCTCAAGAATTTACAGGAAATCCATGTCTTATAGATTTGGAGATTCTTTTTGTTTTGAAATGCAGTTTTGTGTGAATTCTGTCACATAAACAAAACGCTCAATGGATGAGCATGTTCTTTTTAACTTGTGATTCTGAATAGCGCCCGAGGTGCCAAAAAAAGAGATGAATGATGGTTAGAAGACAGCCACTAAATGTTGATTTTGTTCACAAATTAAGTGAGAAGTGAACAATAGAGGGAAAAAGGACGAACAGTAGGCCAATCTATATGTATATGCTATTTAGTATTATAGTGTATATATATATATATATATTATAATATATAATACTTATCAGGACTCAAAATTTGTACTCGCCACTAGCCAATGGCAAATGAAAATGTAGATCTGTGAGTAAAAATTCCCCCTTATTGAGTGTACCATAAACCACCAGGCTTGCTGTTACTAGTAACTGTTAAGGCAATGCTAGAAGTGTGAAACTTGAAATTTTAATCCCTGAATACATAAAAAAATATTTTCTGATTACTTTTTCTCATTTGATCTGTAAACCAAATGGTGGGAAAAATGCCACTCTGCAATGAATCAGATGAACCTCTTGGTTTGTCTTGATTTGTTTTTTATATCTTTTTTTTTATGTTGAAGTTTGGCAGTTTTTTTTTTCTGTGAACCAGTTTAATATGTAATACTATTTTAACAAAATAAAGAACAGAAGGCTAAGCCCATCTTGATTTATTATACAAAATCAATTTAGCATTCCATCTTTTCCAGGGAATGAGATACATAAATATAGTATCTTCAGGCTGTAGAAGCATATTAATAATAATGTAAAACATATTACAAAAGAAAAGTGTTTTTTGTTGTATTATTGTATAATAAAAAAGTTGACACAAAACCAAAATATAAATTATGTACTTGTAGTTAATAAGAAATCAGTTAAACGGATATCTGGATCTAAACAGCAAACACAATGTCAGACAGATTGAACTGCATTCACAAAACAAGATACTTAAATATTTCTTGAAGCTCCATAGTCATTTTGTCATGGATCTCAGTTTAGAGAATAAACCCGCAGTATTCTGTGCAGGCTTTAAAAGAGCAGTGTTAAAATTCGTCTATAGAAAATTGAGGAAGTAATCAAAACAAATAATGTTTGGCATTATTCACTGCAATAATACAAACAGTAATTATAGAATAAACCAAACTATGATACTAAGTGCACAGAGCTTTATTTACCTAATTAAACTGACCCTCCACAAATTAATGAAAATGTAATTTAACAAAGTAAAATTTCTATCCCTTCCCCAAAATCTTGTCAGTCTACATATATGAACATGCTCAATCTTAGATTCTCTGCGATGAGTTCTTGTCATTTATTATGCCAGAAATCTAAGAAATAAATCTGAAGAAAGCAGGAGGGTGCTGTGCATGCTCTGAACTGTCATATAATGTCACTATTTATTGGATGAATATGGAAACAATTCATTTTTTATGCAATAGAGAGCAAGGTCAAGGACGAATGTTGACAACAAATGCAATGTTGGTGATTGCTTGTGGGTATGTATGTGATCAAATTCATATGCATGTGATTGCTCGTGTGTGTACATGTGTATCTTTTAAGAAGATCTACACAGCATTTTGAAAATGATAACTGCATAAACACAGGGCTTTTCTGTTTTAGTATGCATTACTATTATTACCCCTCACTTCTGTATGTGTAGATTTCTGTAATGCATTGTTTTGTGAATATTTCATGTTCCTCATTTATCAAAGAAGATTGCTCACAGATTGGTGCAATCCCCAAGCAGGCAGACCAGTCAACAGCTGATGTATATTTCCCAACAGAAAAGATTCAACTGAAGTAATTTATCAAGAACTAAGTTGGTAATCTATATCAAAAGCTATTTCTATATACAGGATGAACGGATGTGTAAACAGACACATGCCATTAAGATACAAAGCTTTCTCTGAATATGATTTGTGTGCTCATTTATTGAACATTAAAATACTTGGAAAAAATGTGAATGAGACCTCACAATTGATAAAAAAAAATGTGAACAGTAAATACAAAGCGTGGATATGAGAGCTTGCAATCAGAGGGCATATGTGGGTATCTTCGGAAACCTCAGCTAACCTCAGGGATCTATGAATGTTAACGTAATTATGTCATTCATATGGACATGTAAGAGGTAAGGAATAAGTGTGAATTTAAAAAAAAAAATAATTACATTTTTAAGTCTGAAGCCCCAACAGCTGAGTTAAAAAAAGTTATCAAATAGCAAAATAAACAGGTAAAACACCATCTATTAATAGTAGAAAGTGCACAATGAGGGGGTATATATATATATATATATAGATATAAGAATAAAAATCACCCCACTACTCAAAAAGACTCTAGATAACAGGACTCCTCTTAGTCTTTAAAACAGCATAGCACATCAAGATATCTACAGAAAAAATACAATAGAGATAAAACAATCATAGAATAATATTGTAGACACATCATACAATTAAGGGTTTTACTAAGGTACTCACAAACAAGAATTTGATTGAAGGCAAATTACATAAACATTTGTGTATCTTCAATACAGTAATAAGACATCTAGAAAAAAAGAGAGAGAAAAAATCATGGTGCAGAGTTTCAAATTCAAAATCAAACTTTAATACTGTTTTCACTTACAGGATAAAGGACAACAGTCAGACACATCAATTTAAGCCAGGAGTCCCAAAGAGGTAAAGTCCGGTTTAAAGATACGTTTGGACTAAAGGTTTATGTGATGTGATGTGGCTTCAATCAAATTCCTGTTTGTGAGTGCATTAGTAAAACCTTTAATTTTATGATGTGTCTGCAATATTATTCTATGATTGTTTTGTCTCTACTAATTTTTTTTCTATAGAGATTTTTGGTTTGCAGTTTGGCTATATTGGCCTAAAATTA
Source organism: Pelobates cultripes (assembly GCA_933207985.1). NCBI lineage: Eukaryota > Metazoa > Chordata > Amphibia > Anura > Pelobatidae > Pelobates > Pelobates cultripes. Next base: position 2,422 of record CAKOES020000818.1, on the reverse strand, counting down.
AAAAAATTTACTTTGAAATCCTTCTGCACATGCCATACCTTACAGTGGTTTTCACTAAATTGAATTGACAGGAATTTAAAGCAAATTAAAAGTGAGTTTCAAATTTACACCCCAAAGAGCCCAACTGGAAGCATAGCTAACTTGTAGAATGTTTCCAATTCAGCTATTTTGGCCTTACATTTGAAATTCACTTTGAAAAGACTTTGAATTCCTGTCAATTCTCACTTTATTAAATAATCCTGTTTGCGAATGACCTTGGCAGTTTGCAACAGTGTAACCGTGTGTGGTTCCCTTATTTACCACTATAATGTCTTAAAGCATAGAACTTAGTAGGGCTAACCATACAGATATCTTAGCTATAATTTTATATAGTGTAAGAGATCCTCTATTTAACATATATAAATAATTGAGAATACAATATAAAATAAGGATTGTCTTGGAAGCAAGATTGTCTTTTTGGATATTTATTATATAAAAATATAAAATCCATTATAGCAGAGTTTATAAGATTAAATTACATGCTTGCAAATATCATTAATAGGTTAACATACCCTTCTGAACATGTCATCATGTCAGCCTCTCTGTCATTTTAAGATGGAGCAGCATCTGTCTCCAAGTCTCTCCTCTGTGTCTTAACATTTAAAAGTACACCTATTTATACCTTAGGTGTCTCCATTTTAGGTTACTGTAGTTCAAATATGAAAAAGTAACACTTCTTTTACTTTATTCAATTTAGGACCTCCCTTAATTTGGCAAACATACAAGGCCATAACTAAAGGGTGTATACGTCATGGAAATTTTCCTGACTTAGTTCAAGATGGCATCTTAAAGTCTGAATAGGTTATCTGTTGTTTATACTAAGTCGTAAGTGTACAGTCGTGGGAGATTCCCGGATTTGGGGAAGTTCCATTAACTTGGGGTTACCACAGTATATTGTGTACTGCAAGAGTCGTAGTATAGCCTTGAAGCTTGTTTATGCATTATTGTTATTGTAATTCGTCTGGGACAAAATGGCGCAAACATATTATGCACTGGGGTTATTGCCTAAAGGAACAGTTATGAAAAACAATATGTTCCATTTCTAACACCTTGTCAGTTTGCAATATCTCTTAAAGACAAAGTACACAGTTTAAGAAATACAACATTTCATTCTAAAACGTGTAATATTTGCATTTGCCCATAACACCCTCTCCATTAAACTGTGGGCATTGTAGCACATTTCTTCCTTAAATTAGTGAACCAAAGTTCTCCAACAGTCTTTAGGTTTTTTTGTGCTCCCAGCATCTTTGATCATTGTTGTAACAGTAAAACATCCGTAGTGTGATCTTTGCATGTAAAGGTGGTTGATTAAAATAAGCAAAGCTTTTGTCTGGGAAAAAATTGAAAAGAACACCAGGTTCCAGAGTAAGATATTCTTGGATGGATCTGGATACGAATTGTAATCCAAAGTTAAAAATAGTAATTGTATTTGTAATCCAAAGTCTTTAAAGTCCTGTAGAAGTTTACATTCCTTAGATACATTGCTGGAGGTTGTGTTTGTAGAATACCCGGGTATTTGTTGTTTAGTATTGGTTGTAGAGTCCAGCTTTCCAAGTATTTGGCTAGAATTGGTCGCAGATATTGAATCCGCATAATCTGTTATCACCGTGGTGATGGCGTTGGTATTTGACTTTGTCTTTTGTCTTTGCTTTTTATTTTGTTTGTTTTTTCCATTAAACATTTTTACACTGTTTATGATGTGTATAGATTGGATACTCTCCGATATTCTTTTACGGAATAAATTAATTGACATAATTTCCAAGACATTGTCTTAAGTGACATGGATCCCATTATAGTAAATGTTATGTTGATACAGCAATCGAAGTGGATTCCCAAGAACGCCTCTTTTTGCTGTATTGGAATCTTTGTAACATCTCAGTGATAGACATCTCACTGACATCAGGTGCTGTTGTACTAAAAATCTTAACAGGTAAAATCTGTGGAAAAATCTTTACATTTGTTATAGTTTGTATAATAATGATAGATGAAATAGTAACATAGTTAATCTTTCTAGTGTTTTGTATTAGAGATAAACACCCTTGTATATGATTTAGATATATAAGGATAATTTGAAGCAGCAAAGTATTTACTGCCCTTGTTCACAATGGTATGTAAAATTACATTCTCTTTAAATGTTAAAATTCAAAAACTTTATTCCTTTATTCAAAAACTCTCAATATATTTAGAATAGTTGCTAATTGGAATTTCTTTGTCCTGTTAGGGAGAAGACAACTTATTCCCTAAGATATAATTAGTAAATATAATAACTACAGTTATTAGTGGCTTAAAATACCAGAAACACCCCAAAAATGTGTCTTAGAAAACTTTTTTTTACGTTTGTGAGATTGGTTGCTTAACAATGTGAATCTTAATTGTTTAAGTA
>CAKOES020000817.1:0-17203 GCA_933207985.1 Pelobates cultripes | reverse complement strand
TGATCTTATTTGTATCAATTAAGACATCAGTGTTTATTCTAGTTAATCATTTTGTATCTTTTTTCTTTTTTCTTGTTTTAAAACATTATAATTTGTATCCATTCTTTTTACATTATTGAAACCTAATAAATTCTTTCTTGTTTTTGGACCCTTTTGGTCTTTTTAAGTGTACCTTATACCTTAAAGAAAACAAAAACTATCCCTTACTGAGATAGTGAGTGATATACTAAAGTGCCTGAATAAAAGCAGCTCAACACAAAAAGTGGAATACCTTAATCCACAATAAAGTGCAAAATACAAGAAAATGCAAAATACAAGAAAAAAAGGTATAAACAATATACCAGCAAGTGGAGCTTACGGAGCCAATAGCTTATAGGCTCCAACCCACGTGAGTGGTTTCAACCAATTGCTACCATTATTCATTTTTTATTTTTTATTTTTTGTAAACCATCTGCACTATATTCTCTCTCTTTGTTGTTTTACTTTGTATGTACATTTGGACACATTGTATCACTATGTTGGAGGGGTGAGTATACCCCCTCATTATTTATATATATATTCAATATAGCGCTCCACTTGCTGGTATATTGTTTATACCTTTTTTTCTTGTACCTTATACCTTGTATTGGGAAATCTGCCTACACATTATTCTCTCCTATCCTATAGGTACACCACTCTTGTGTTTAGTATTTTATTTAAAAATGCATCGAAACCATCAGGACCAGGTGATTTTTTTTTAGTTTGAGTCTTTCAATCATTTAACTACATCCTGAATTGTAAAGAGTTTATTAATCTCCTCTAATGCCTCTAGTGTTGGCTTTGTGAATACTTTATCCATAAAATATTCAGAAGTTTCTATACAGCTAGTCCTTACTGGTAAAGAATATAGGACCTGGTAATATCTGCTGAATGCCGAACCCAACCCTTTCTGGTGAAAGAAATGTCTCTCCCTCAAAGGTTATTTTTTTTGATCTTTGATTCCATCTTTTTATTTTTTAACTTTTTTGCTAACATTCTATTGGCTTTATCTTTATAATATCTTACTGAGTTTAATGCATCTAAATTACGATTTTCTTTCTCAATCAACTGATTGTTTACTCTTTTCCCAAGCTCAGCAATTTTATTAGATAAAAGATAAAGAACCAGCCGTTGGTCAGGAGAACTTGAATTTAAAGACTAAATGGAACAAGACTCTGGATAAAAGTTCCACACAATTAATGGAGATTTTGGTGAAATACCAACAAAATTCTCTTAAAGATATTGAGGAAGAGATCATCAAAGTGGAGTTTGTGATTCATAAAGAATATAGTGAGGAAACTATTGAAGAAAATAGATAATTGAATAAAAACATTGAAAAATTAGAAGGGAGAATGTTTTTATATTCTTAATTTTTGGAGTGCAGAGTAATACACAGGCAAAAGTAAAGGCTTGCATAACATAGTGAATCACAGTAATCATACATAAGTGAAAGTCAAGAAATGCTGCACTTTTTTTCCAAAGAGAAACAGGAGTAAGGCCATGTGAAATAATACATTGATGAACTTAATACGCCCATTTAAAGTTACATTTTCTGTATGAAGTACTAACATAATAGGGATTGCTATGGAAAAACTTAAAATAATTTTAAAAAACATTAAACCCCCCCCCCAACAATTTAATAACTGACTTATCAGCTCTCCACTCTATAGTCATGTCTAGCCTAAATTCATTAATCAGTTTGAAGAACTCTCACTACAGTACCAATAGACAATGCCATTCAAGCTATCATTTTAGCTGGAATTGGTGCATGGTTAAGCAAGACAGATATTGTACATGCATTCGAACTCCTCCCTATCCATGCATCCCTATGGCCATGGGCGTCTGCAGGAATTTTTTTGGGGGACGGGGGGTCGCATAATTGTAATGACATCCATGCTTGGCCCCATTTTACTTCATGGCTCTATTCCAGCTACGATGAAATGTATGCTGTATTACAGAATTTTGCTGATTAGGTTAGTCTGATCCGACACTTTATTTGGGACACTTATTCCAGATAGTGGCTGCATTCAATGTTTCCAATAAAAACATACCAGTCCATATTATTAGGAAACTATTCATCAGACTGACACTATATTCCCCCACCAGCCAAAGAACCCACGCTTTCTAAGTTTTAATGGAATAATTGCCTTTTGTTGTGTCTTGTTGATTTAACAAATCACGTATTTTGCATTACATTTTTGCCATCTTTTTTTTACAGGCCTACTGGTACATCGGTTTTGGCACATCTCAACCTACTTACGTATATTCCCTATGTTACGTTTATTAAGTTATGTTTATTTCTTAAAACCTATGGCCTTTTGTGTCCTGACCACAAATATAAAGGCGGTTGCCTGGAGTTGTAGGACGGACTAGTTTCAGCTATTTAAGGTGCTCAGCTCCTCTAGCCAGTACTCATATGTTGATCGGCGCAACACATATCCCACCCTCCACCTCCAATTTTCAGAACACTTCTGAACTAACTTCTTAGGTGGGCCCACCTTATTTTACAGACCTACCAGTATGTTGGTTTCGACACAACTTAACCTGTGTTTTGCAACAAAGTACAATACTCCAAGTGAGGTCTCACCAGTGTTCGGTACAATGGCATGAGCACTTCCCTCTTTCAACTGCTAATATCTCTCCCTATACAACCAAGCATTTTGATAGCATTTCCTGCTGCTCTGTTACATTGTCTGCCTACCTTTAAGTCATCAGAAATAATCACCCCTAAATCCCTTACCTCCAGATGTTGAGATTAGGACTCTATCAAATATTCTGTACTCTGCCCTTGGGTTTTTACATCAAAGATGCACTATCTTGCACTTATCCACATTACATGTCAGTTGCCACAACTCTCTGACCATTTTGCTAGTTTATCTAAATCATTTGTCATTTGGCTTATCCCTCCTAGAACAACAATACCCATAAGTGCCGAATAACATCATGATGTAAAACACCTAATGACGCAGTTTGCTGCCATGGAGACCAGAAGCAGAAATGGTAGACCCAAAAGTCATAGCGGTATAAGAATAAACCGAGTGGTATTATAATAAACAAAATACAGGAAAAATGATCAAGAACCCCAAAGTAGAAGGCTAATCTGCAAAACATTTATATACATAAAACAAAAGTACATAAATATACCGTATTACAAACCTTAATAATAAATATACATAATTGTAAAAATATTCATAAATAAAATGTCCATAACCCAAATCCTTATTGTGTCTTAGGCAAGTGCTAGAAGTGACAATCCATACTATTAGTGACAATCCAGAATAGTAATAAAAAGTGACAGGAGTGATAATCCATTTCATTATGATTAATAATAATCACAACAAAATGCCCATAAAACTGATCTCTATTGGGTCTTAGACAATAACATTAATAGAGTGACAATAGTGACACTCAGGATATGTCATTCAATTAAAGTGCATAAAAAAAATGTAAATGTTAAAATGTAAACTTTAAATGTTAAAGTTAAACGTAATGAAGTGCAAAAGTTCTGTTAAAAAGAAGAGATAATTGCATGATAATATACTGTAACTAAACCCCATTATTATTTGCACAGGTGACTCCTACATTCTGTAAGCCTTGAAATTGATGTCTAGTGAATGAATGAGTGTGCTGGATCTTGTATGTTGTATGAATTGACCCAATTAAAATATATCATACTCATATTAAATGACCACTATAGGCACCCAGACCACTTCAGCTTAATGAGGTGGTGTGGGTGCCAGGTCCAGCTAGGGTTAAGCCTTTTTTTTTTAATAAACATAGCAGTTTCAGAGAAACTGCTATGTTTATGTTAGGGTTAATCCAGCCTCCAGTGGCTGTCTCTTGACAGCCACTAGAGGCGCTTGCGTGCTTCTCACTGTGAAAATCACAGTGAGAAGACGCCAGCGTCCATAGGAAAGCATGCGCATTCAGCCGAAGAGGAGGAGAAGAGGGAGGAGAGGAGGAGGAGAGCTCCCTGCCCGGCGCTGGAGAAAGAGGTAAGTTTAACCCCTTCCTCTCAATCCAGCCTGGCGGGAGGGGGACCCGGCGGGCGGGGGACCCTGAGGGTGGGGGCACCCTCAGGGCACTATAGTGCCAGGAAAACAAGTATGTTTTCCTGGCACTATAGTGGTCCTTTAATGGTGATAGATTGTAATCTTGATTTAATCCTGTCGGGCTCAATGTATCTTGTTCCTATTCCAAAATTCTTCTCTTGACAACTCTCTTCTCTGGACATCCCCCTCTCTTCTATCCCCCCTTCTAATTATCTCAGGGATGTGTCCTTTTAATCTGAAATTTAACTTGAGAGATATTGAAAATTGTCTGGAATCGTTAACTTAATAAGACCAGTAAGCATAATGTATTCTAGTTTGGAAAATCTCTCTTTGATTTTCACAATGTTTGTCCTAATTAAATAAGTTTTCAGGGGCATTTTCATAAGTAGACCATATAGGAGGTTTTGCACATCACAAAGTACTTATTGCCATCCTATAGACCAGTGGTTCCCAACCTTTTTTTTCTTGAGTACCCCTTGGTAGCCCATATACATAAATAGTACCCCTTATATTAGCAAAATATTTGTAAATATTCTAATTGCAGATTTCAAATGTACATGCTTTTCTTTGTCCCATCTCACCTTTTTCTCTGTTCCAGTCTCCTCACAGCACAGATACACACATGTGAATACACAAACACACAGACTGACACACGTGCAGATACACAGATACAAATTCTGACACAGACACACAGATACAAACAATGACACACTCATACAGATACATAATATGGATAAACACACTGACACACATTCAGATACATAGACACAGATACAAGCACTGAGATACACATGCAAATGAAAAGACACACATACAGTTGCACAGACACAATGACACACATGCACATATCCACAGAAAAAACACTGACACACATAGATACAGACACACAGACTGACACATTATGTACAGACAGGCAAAAACTGACACATACAGTGGCATACATGCAGGTACACACACTGATATACATACAGTTGCAAGGACATACGTATAGACACACTAACACATATACAAATGTAAAGACACACAGGTACAAACACTGCCACACATGCAGACAAACAGATGACAACACTAATATACATACAGTTGAACAGACGTGCTAATAAACACACTGCCACACATGCAGATACACAGATACAAACACTGCCACACATATACAAACAGATACAGACAGGCATACAGATACAGATATAAACATTGACACACATACAGATGTACAGACACACACATTGCCACACATGCAGATACATAGACACACAGATACAATCATAGACACAGATACACATGTAGATACACAGACACACATACTGACACACATGCAGATAAACGGATACACACACAAATACACAGATATACAGATACACACACACAGATAAACAGACATACAGATATACACACACTCATATGCATACAGATACAATGACATACACAGATACCAGGGCCAGCCCAAGACATTTTTCTGCCTGGGTCCCCCAAAACAACGCCACCAAAACACACCCACATTAATTATGTTGTATTAGGATAATTAAAACCAAAATGAAACCTATCATGATTAGATAGATGAAAATTTATCCATACTTACCGTAATTTTCCTTTCCTGGTCATAGGCCATGGCAGCACAACAATGGGTTAGCTCCTCCCTATCCCTAATTAGACAGGAACAGAATTAAAATCAGGGGTATAAATACCCCCTCCCACCAATGGTCCCTTAGTCTTGTTAACAGCAATATCCCAGGGCGGGATCTAAGTGCTGCCATGGCCTATGACCAGGAAAGGAAAATTACGGTAAGTATGGATAAATTTTCATCTTTCCTGGCCATATCCATGGCAGCACAACAATGGGTAATACCCAAGCAATAACCAAGGGAGGGAATAAAGAAACACAGACTCAAGAACATTTTTAAATGCTGGTGTATTAGAAATCACACGTGCAATAGAAATTAATCAAGAAGAGTTGACTGCGGATAAGACTGATTTGCCAAAAGAGTCTGATTGGCTGGCTTTAACGTCAATCTGGTAATGCTTAATAAACGTGTTTGGAGAAGACCAAGTGGCTGCTTTGCAAATCAGCTCGGGTGACAAATTAGCAGCTGCTGCCCAGGATGAGGAAAGGGACCTCGTGGAGTGAGCCTTGAGCCCCTCCGGAACCTTCATCTTTGAGGCTTGGTAAGCCTGAACGATGGCGGCAACAATCCATCTACTGATGGCCATCTTAGAAGCCTGAAGGCCTCTTCTGGGGCCGTTGGGGATAACGAATAGCCTTTGAGAGATCCGCCAGGCTGAAGATCTTTGTAGATAGACAGACAGACATCGAACAAGATCCAATGGAGAAGGCAGAGATTCATCATTCTCAGTAGAAGACTCTGAATGAAGAGCCGGGAGTATTATATCTTCGTTGATGTGAAAAGCCGACACCACTTTAGGACGAAATTCGGGAACAGTTCGCAAAACAACTCTGTCCTTATGAAAAACTGTAAAGGGCTCTTTCGTAGATAAGGCATGGAGTTCAGACACTCGTCTACCTGAGGCTAAGGCCACCAATAGAACCGTCTTAAGGGTGAGTACCTGAGGAGAGATGGATTCAAGAGGTTCAAAAGGAGAATTGCTCAGAGCCTTTAATACCAAGGGAAGATCCCATGGTGGAGCGAAGGGCTTGATAGGAGGCTTGATTTTCAAAACTGCTGCCATAAATCTGATCACATCTGAGTTTAAGGCCCATCTCTGGTCCGTAAGGGCCGAAAGAGCTGAAATATGTACCTTAGGGTATTGTAGCTTAGACCCTTATCAAGACCGGATTGTAGAAATTCAAGGATCTCCTTGGTGGAGATAGACTGAATATTCCTGTGGTTGGATGCAGCCCAGGAGGAAAAAACGTCCCAGATTCTGTAGTAAGTGGAAGATGTAGAGCGTTTCCTTGCTTGCAGTAGAGTTTCAATGACAGAATGGGAAAATCCCTTGCAGTTCAACCTTTCCCTTTCAATTTCCATGCCATCAGCTTGAGGGAGGCAGGGTCTGGATGGAGGACAGGACCCTGATGTAGAAGGGACGGAATATTTGGAAGCTGCCAGGGGTCTGCGCTGCAGAGGCTCAACAACAGAGGAAACCACGGCCTGCGAGGCCAAAAAGGGGCTATGAGGATGATGGATACCTTCTCCTGCCTCAATCGTCTCAGAAGATGAAAGATGAGGGGCGTAGGAGGAAATGCGTAGCCTAGGTGAAAATCCCAATCGATTGAAAGAGCATCCCTTCCTGATGCTTGGGGATCGATGCTTTTTGAAAGAAGTGCTGCACCTTCCTGTTCTTGTGCGTTGCCATAAGGTCGACTTGTGGCATGCCCCATACTTGAGAAATGTCTTCGAACATCTTGTTTGACAGACTCCATTCTCCTGGATCTAATTCCACTCTGCTCAGGTAATCCGCTATGGAATTCTGGACTCCCGGAAGATGGATCGCTGATAGGCCCGCAAGATGCTTCTGGGAGAAGGACATTAGGGGCTTCATGATGGACATCATTTTCCAACTCCTTGTTCCCCCTTGATGGTTGATGTAGGCAACTACAGTGGAATTGTCTGATCTGATCTTGATCCACTTGAAGCGTACGAGGGGAAGGAAATTCTCTAGAGCCTTTAGAACTGCCAGAAGCTCTAATTGGTTGGAGGGAGTCTCTGTTACTGGAAAGGACCATTTCCCTTGGATAAACTGATCTTGTAGGTGGGCACCCCATCCCCACTGGCTTGCGTCCGTGGTAATAACTGTCCATGTGATGTTCCCCAATGGAAACCCTCTGAACAGGGATTTCTTCTGTAACCACCAAATCAGGGATTGATGGACCTGAGGGGGTATCTTGATAGGCTGAAGTGGACTTGATAGGATGAAGTTCTTCTGGAAAATCCTCATCCTCCACTGGGCCCATCTTGTCAGCCCGATGGTGGAGGACATTGATCCCAATAGGCTCATGCATCTTTCTGCTGAGGTCACATTGGATGCCAACATGTCTTTGACTTTGTACATCAACTTCGTACCTCTTTCTGGAGACAGTTGCACTGTGCCTGCTAGAGTGTTGAATATGGCCCCCAAATATTTCATCTCCTGAACCGGCTGTAATTGGCTCTTGTTCTCGTTTATCTTCCAACCATGACGGCGTAGAAAACGTAGACAAACCTGTCCATGGGTCTGAAGAGTATCTGTGTCTTCTGCCAAGATGAGGATGTCGTCTAAGTAATGGTAAATGGCTATGCCCTTTTTCCTGAGTTCCGCAATCAAAACAACCAAGACCTTGGAGAATGTTCTTGGAGCTGTGCTGAGACCAAATGGCAGGGCTCGGAATTGAAAATGCCCTTGTTCCACCGCAAACTGAAGGAATTTCTGATGTTCTGGAGCGATGGGGATGTGGAAATAAGCGTCTGCCAAGTCTATAGAAATCATCCATTGGAGTGGAAAGACGACTTTATGATGGATTGAATAGATTCCATCTTGAATTTTCGGATGAGGAGATGCCGATTCAGCCTGCTTAAGTCTAAGATAGGTCTCCAACCACCTGAAGCTTTTCTGGTGAGAAACAGGTGAGAGTAAAACCCTTGACCTTGTTGTTGCTGAGGAACTGGAATGATGACATTTCCTTCCTGGAGCGTCGAGATGAAATCTTTCAAGGCCTGTCTTTTTGCTGCGTCTCCTGGCCATTTGGTAGTTTGAAAGGAGTAAGCTGGAGGGGTTCTGAAAAATTCTAAACGATATCCCCTTCTTATGATATCCAACACCCATCTGTCTGTGGTGGATAATTCCCATACGTCTTGGAAGAGCAACAGACGTGCCCCCACACCTACTGACTGGGGGGAAACCAGTCATAAAGATCTGGGGTTCTTGTGGAATGAGGTGCCTCTAGATTTACCGCCTCTGGATGACTGTCCACCTCTCCAAGGCTGGGATCTACCATGCTCTCTTCCTGGTTTGTAAGATCTGGCATCTCGAAAGGAAAAATAGTCTGGATATCTTTTGGATCGAAAGGAACCTCTGGGTTTACGATCCTGCGGGAGAAAAGCTCTTTTGCCTTCAGCTGCTCTTTTAATACATTCATCCAAGTTTTTCCCAAACAACATGTCGCCGTGGAAAGGTAAGGCACATAAACTAGATTTAGAAGAGGTATCTGCTATCCAGGACCTTAACCATAGAGCCCTTCTGGCTGACACGGAGAGGGCCATATTTCTGGCAAAGGCTTTAACCAGATCCACCGAAGCGTCAGACGTAAAGTCTACTGCAAGCTTTATATCTTTTAGGCTTTCTAGAAGACTGGATCTGCTCCTGCCTCTTTGGATGTCTGCCTCTAGATTTTCCATCCAGATCTTTAAAGCTCTGGAAACTGAGGTAAGAGCGACTGCTGGATGGAGGCCTGTGCCTGCAGCCACGTAAGCTTTGGTGAGGTTCAGATCCATTTTCCTATCCATGGGATCTCTGAATGAACCTGCGTCGTCAACTGGTAAAGTAGTGTGTTTGGCCAGTCTTACTATGGCCGCATCTACCTTAGGAGCCGAATCCCAACAGCTGGAGTCTTTTCTCTCAAATGGATAAAGACGAGCAACTCTGCCTTGAGAGGTCAGTTTCTTACGAGTATTAGACCACTCGTCTTCAATCAGTTCCTTAATTGTCTCATGAGCTGGAAACGTAGCTCTCTTTTTCTTCAGATCAGCAAAATATCTACTAGAAGTAGAAGGTTGCTCAGAGGAAATTTCCTTGAGACTCAAGGATTTGCGCACTCTGGCTATTAAATGATCAACTTGAGCAGGCTCCATGAATTCTGGGGCATAAGATTTTTCTTCAGAGGAGGATAGCCTGTCCCTGTAGGAGTCTAAGGACTCATCTGAGGATTCTTCCTGAGAAAACCCCAAGGGTTCAGCGAATCTTGGCCTCTTGTGGGACTTGCCAGCTTCTCTGATGCCCTGGGAGACCGCTTGTTTAATAAACTCCATCATATCTGGAGTAGGGGCAGTAGTGGAAGTGCCTACGGCTGTAGAGAGGCATTCTGCGCAGAGACGCTTGCCTTCCAGAGGTTTATTGTTGCAGGCTTCGCATCTCTTCTTCATAGGCGACTTGCCTTTGGAAGTTCTGGATGCTTTAATTCCCGTAGAGCTGACATAATAGGGAAATATAATTAAACCATGCACTCTTTTGTTTGGTCTACATAGAGAGAGGGAAAAATAATGGCTTACCTATAACCTTTGGATTGTGACCTTTGTTTATGAATGGAAGCCTCAGAGTCTGATGAGAAAGATTTGTCCATCTTCCCTGTCATAATATAGGAAGGAATTGAAATATTTATACTCAAAAAAGCATAAAAACTCAATCTGTGAAAAAAGGGAAATGTGCCTTTAAGAAATAAACCCATACCTGAGCAACAGAAACTGGAGGTTTGAAAAATCGAACAAAACTGGAACAAAAGATACTGCAAGAGCTCCCCAGAGTCCAGGCAACCTGAAACAGGTAAGAAAGTTCAAATTTGGCGCCTTTTTAAAGGTGGCGAGTGACGTCACCGATGACGTCACCGCGAACCCGGAAGAACACTCCGCGCATGTGCACAATACTCCGCGCATGCGCGGAAGTTCGCAAGACGTGCCCCCTAATCCGCGCATGCGCGGAGGCGCAACAGACGTAGCTACCGGTCCGCGCATGCGCGGAAGAAGCCACGACGTGGCGGCTGGACCGCGCACGCGCGGGGGACCGGGAAAGACGCGCCCACAGTCCGCGCACGCGCAGAGCACCAAGAGGACGCCGGCAAGATGGCGGCAAGCCCGGTAAATTCAAAATTAAAGGGGAAAAGGGAAGAAAAAAAAAAATACAAAATCTATGGCACATACAAAGGAGGTGGAAGGGGGAAAACCTGACAGCCATAAGTAAAACACACAATAAATGCATTAAAACTTACTGTGCCTGCCAGGTAAAGGTAAGAAGAATCTTCTGTAGATGAGGTTCTTCTGCCACTTCCTGCTACCGCTTGGTTACTGCAGGGAATGTTCCTTACTGGCAATATTTTGCTTGCTACCCTAGGGTCACTGCAAGTGGCTCCCGGTCACTAAAGGAGCATCTCCAGGGGGATATCCTTTGCGCAGGGCCACGTACTGGAGACTTCCCAAGGAAGAGAGGCTGAACTCCCTTGAGGCCGAAGGTAAAAACCCTCAGGTAAGCCAAAGAAAAAAGAGTATGTTCACAGTCTACAATGACTGGAGTCCTATAGGGATAGGACAGGAAAAAAAAGACTAAGGGACCATTGGTGGGAGGGGGTATTTATACCCCTGATTTTAATTCTGTTCCTGTCTAATTAGGGATAGGGAAGAGCTAATCCATTGTTGTGCTGCCATGGATATGGCCAGGAAATATATATATATATATATATCATATATTTGTATTATTTATCGTGATAATTTCTTCTTCAAGAGGGGACAAAATAATCATCATATAATAATATCATCAACATATATTAAACAACCAACCATTTTACCCTTCCTTCGTTACCATTACACACATTACTATTTTCTTTAATCATATTAATCAAATGCATTTTGATTCTCTTATATAATTTGTTTGAAACATATCGACCATTATATCATCATAGGCATTGACTAATAATTATCTGCTCATATCAGGAAATGTTTTCATGAAGTCTTTTCGTGTTATAGTTGATTGGATATAGCTGATTCCAACTGGCCAGTTGCAATACCGTTTCAATGGATACATCCTTGGGAAAAATCCGATGTCAGGGTTGAGACATAATGTAAAGTGGATGTGTAATGTTTATCATTCGTTTATTCCACCGTGCTAGTAAATATAGGATGCTTCTTGAGTTGTGTGTTTAACGACTTTGAAACTTGATAAGAGGGAGTCTTGTTTGGCCATTTTAGTAGCCTTGGACCTCCATTGTGTAGAAAACAAGTTATTTTTTGCATTATTCCACAACTAGTAAAAAGTAAGGTTTCATTAACAAATTCCATTCTCTATGTTTTGTCCAAATATATCTTAACGTATGAAACTATATTTGGAACAGGGAGTTTATTTAGACACATGATTATGATTTGGATGTGTCATATATTCACAGTCTATCCACAAATATCCTAACAATCAATTAGACGTACAAAGGAATGATCTTTAAAAGGCAGATCTTCAGTATGCTCAGTGCCTATTTGTGGCTCAGACTTTCATGTAGAGTTCTAGGTGCTGTGGCTGTTGTTTCTGTGCTTGTTTCATTATTTTGACCAGATAGTTTTTGACCATTGCAGGAATGATGCCTTCTTTGACCCTTGGTGTGTTTTAGATTATGCCTTGTCTGATGTCTGGCTCAATCTTTGGTATGTTAACTACTTTTGTGATTTTTGGTACCCTGTCTGTGGTCTGTCCCTGGTTTTGCTACACCAATTAAAATGTGTATTTTGTTTAATGTTTAGCCCTACCATTCTAAGGTATGGCAATACATCTTTCTATCCCTTTGTCTTTACTAGTGATGTCGCGAACCCGAAATTTTCGGTTCGCGAACGGCGAACGCGAACTTCCGCAAATGTTCGCGAACCGGCGAACCGCCCGAAACGCCATTGACTTCAATGGGGAGGCGAATTTTAAAACACACAGGGACTCTTTCTGGCCACAATAGGGATGGAAAAGTTGTTTCAAGGGGACTAACACCTGGACTGTGGCATGCCGGAGGGGGATCCATGGCAAAACTCCCATGGAAAATTACACAGTTGATACAGAGTCTGGTTTTAATCCATAAAGGGCAGAAATCACCTAACATTCCTAAATCACAATCAATATGGATTGACACCTGACATATGACATATTGACACCTTGACATATGGATTGACACCTGTCCTCAGAGCCCCTGATGCACACGGACACAGAGCAGAATAGGGACTGTTCCCCCTACATCGGGTCACTTGGCAGATATGGATTGACACCTTGTTACAAACTGCTATTTGTAACGGGCCCTTTAAATGGCAAATTGCCCTGCTTCCCTGGGTTGTGGAGAAGCCTATTTGCCAGCCTCCTCCCGCATGACTATGGCCCCTGGGAGATTGTGAAAATGTATGCACTTTTATTTGGTGTGTATGGCCCTTTAAGACTGTCGGTGGGCATATTGGGGCTTATGGACTCTTTATGTGACTGGTGCTGGCCCTTTAAACACCTTTTTTGGGACATCAGGAAGATTGGGACACTGCCCCTTTAAGGCCGTGTCCCCAGACTTGTTGGGGACACGGCCCCTTTAAGACGGTGTCCCCTGTGTCCCCAGACCTGGTGCAAACCCTTTGTGCCTGCCTTGCTATTTCCCACTTGGTTCAGTAAATGGGAAATTATTTCAGCTGCAGAGACTAAGTCCCATTCGGCGATGGGACTTAGTCTTTTTTTCAGCCGTTTTTTCAGCCTTATTTCAGCTGCAGAGACTAAGTCCCATTCGGCGATGGGACTTAGTCTTTTTTTCAGCCTTATTTCAGCTGCAGAGACTAAGTCCCATTCGCGATGGGACTTAGTCGTTTTTTCAGCCTGAAATAGACCGACCTCACAGCCCAAATCTATGGAACTGTTTTGGGCAGGAAAATGTGCTTGCGGTCGGTCATAAAGGGACCTCCAGCTAACTTTTTAACCCCTGGATGGATTTGGCTGATTTTTGGTTATGTTTATGTTTTAAGTGTGCTGATTCCAAATATGTAATTATGAAGATGGGATGTGTAGTTTTAAAGTTACAGGGTATGGCTAAAAACTGTATTTTTACTGCCTGTGTTTAATTATGTTAATCTCTTCCCAAACGTCATTTCGTTCAAAGTGGAGAGAATGTTAAAAAAATATATTTTTGTTCGGAGTGTGAGAAATGCTTTTCAGCCGCTTCTAATCTTAAGCATCATTTGAGGAGCCATACAGGAGAGAAACCTTATTTGTGGTGTGTTTAGTATTGTTCTGATCAGTTTAATACCTTCCGCGTCTCCTATCAGTGGACGTGTATATGGCAGCCATTTTAGGAACCGTACACCTGGGACCCGAGCAAGGTCACCTCGTTCAACAGGCGACAACATTTGTCCCTGGAAAACTATCCTGACATTCTGTACAATTTGTATGGATATGGCAGTGATTTCTGTAACAGGGAGATGGAAGAAGATGCTTGGTCGGTCCTCTTAATTCAAATTTGGGGCACTGCGCGGTCAAGCTAATGTGCCACCAGATAGGAGTGGTGTGTTTAGTATTGTTCTGATCAGTTTAATACCTTCCGCGTCTCCTATCAGTGGTCGTGTACACGGCATTGATTTTTGTAACAGGGAGATGGAAGAAGAGGCTTGGTCGGTCCTCTTACTGCAAATTTGGGGCACTGCGCGGTCAAGCTAATGTGACACCAGATAGGAGTGGTGTGTTTAGTATTGTTTGATCAGTTTAATACCTTCCACGCCTCCTATCAGTGGTCGTGTACACGGCATTGATTTTTGTAACAGGGAGATGGAAGAAGAGGCTTGGTCGGTCCTCTTACTGCAAATTTGGGGCACTGCGCGGTCAAGCTAATGTGACACCAGATAGGAGTGGAGTGTTTAGTACTATTTTTATCAGTTTAATACCTGTGTGAGAAATGCTTTTCAGCCGCTTCTAATCTTAAGCATCATTTGAGGAGCCATACAGGAGAGAAACCTTATTAGTGGTGTGTTTAGTATTGTTCTGATCAGTTTAATACCTTCCGCGTCTCCTATCAGTGGACGTGTATATGGCAGCCATTTTAGGAACCGCACACCTGGGACCCGAGCAAGGTCACCTCGTTCAACAGGCGACAACATTTGTCCCTGGAAAACTGTACAAAAACTGACATTCTGTACAATTTGTATGGATATGGCAGTGATTTCTGTAACAGGGAGATGGAAGAAGATGCTTGGTCGGTCCTCTTACTGCAAATTTGGGGCACTGCGCAGTCAAGCTACGTGTGCCACCAGATAGGAGTGGTGTGTTTAGTATTGTTCTGATCAGTTTAATACCTTCCGCGTCTCCTATCAGTGGTCGTGTACACGGCATTGATTTTTGTAACAGGGAGATGGAAGAAGAGGCTTGGTCGGTCCTCTTACTGCAAATTTGGGGCACTGCGCGGTCAAGCTAATGTGACACCAGATAGGAGTGGTGTGTTTAGTATTGTTCCGATCAGTTTAATACCTTCCGCGTCTCCTATCAGTGGTCGTGTACACGGCATTGATTTTTGTAACAGGGAGATGGAAGAAGAGGCTTGGTCGGTCCTCTTACTGCAAATTTGGGGCACTGCGCGTCAAGCTAATGTGACACCAGATAGGAGTGGAGTGTTTAGTACTATTTTTATCAGTTTAATACCTGTGTGAGAAATGCTTTTCAGCCGCTTCTAATCTTAAGCATCATTTGAGGAGCCATACAGGAGAGAAACCTATTAGTGGTGTGTTTAGTATTGTTCTGATCAGTTTAATACCTTCCGCGTCTCCTATCAGTGGACGTGTATATGGCAGCCATTTTAGAAACCGTACACCTGGGACCCGAGCAAGGTCACCTCGTTCAACAGGCGACAACATTTGTCCCTGGAAAACTATCCTGGACATTCTGTACAATTTGTATGGATATGGCAGGGATTTCTGTAACAGGGAGATGGAAGAAGATGCTTGGTCGGTCCTCTTAATTCAAATTTGGGGCACTGCGCGGTCAAGCTAATGTGACACCAGATAGGAGTGGTGTGTTTAGTATTGTTCTGATCAGTTTAATACCTTCCTCGTCTCCTATCAGTGGTCGTGTACTCCGCATTGATTTTTGTAACAGGGAGATGGAAGAAGAGGCTTGGTCGGTCCTCTTACTGCAAATTTGGGGCACTGCGCGGTCAAGCTAATGACACCAGATAGGAGTGGAGTGTTTAGTACTATTTTTATCAGTTTAATACCACCTCTCCACGCCTCCTTACCAGTGGTCGTACACGGCATCATTTCTTGCACACAGGAGATGGAAGAAGAGGCTTGGTCGGTCCCTCTTACTGCAAATTTGGGGCACTGCGCGGTCAAGCTAATGTGACACCAGATAGGAGTGGTGTGTTTAGTACTATTTTTATCAGTTTAATACCTTCCGCGTCTCCTATCAGTGGTCGCGTACACGGCAGTAATTTCTGTAACAGGCAGATGGAAGAAGATGCTTGGTTGGTCCCTCTTACTGCAAATTTGGGGGCACTCTGCTGTCAAGCTATCAAAAAGACACCAGATAGGAGTATGTGTTTAGTATTGTTCTGATCAGTTTAATACCTTCCACGCCTCCTACTTCAGTGGTCGTGGTACACGTATTGATTTTTGTAACAGGGAGATGGAAGAAGAGCCTTGGTCGGTCCCTCTTACTGCAAATTTGGGGCACTGCGCGTCAAGCTAATGTGACACCAGATAGGAGTGGGAGTGTTTAGTACTCATTTTATCAGTTTACCTGCCTCCTATCAGTGGTCCTGATACACACTGACACAGAGAGCAGAATAGGGAATGTGCTACCCCAACATCGGGTCACTTGGCAGATATGGATTGACACCTGTCCTCAGAGCCCCTCTGATACACACTGACACAGATCAGAATAAGGAATGTTACCCCAACATAGGGTCACTTGGCAGATATGGATTGACACCTGTCCTAAGGATCCCTGATACACACTGATACACACCTACTTGAATGGTATAGACATTTTTAGCAGCTCCTGGCCCGAACACCTGACCCACATAGGAGCCGTATTAGACCGGATTAGGGAGTCCGGACTGACCCTAAAGCCCAGTAAGTGCCATATAGGAACGTGTAAAAACCTCCCCAAGATAGTAGTATGGGCCCCAGAATGTGAACAGGCCTTCCATCAGCTCAAGACGGCGCTCATTAAATCACCTGTACTTTCTTCTCCTGATCCAACTAAACACTTTCTCGTCCATACAGACGCTTCCATGCTTGGATTGGGAGCAGTATTGAGCCAAGTCGGAGCAGATGGTGGCTAGCAACCCGGGGCTTATCTAAGCCGTAAACTTTTGCACAGCGAAGTATATTCACTGCCATTGAAAAGGAGTGCATAGCGGTGGTGTGGGCCCTCAAAAAGCTGCAACCTACTGGTATGGACAACCGTTTACCTTACTCACAGATCACAACAAATTTGGGGCACTGCGC
>CAKOES020000816.1:0-17209 GCA_933207985.1 Pelobates cultripes | reverse complement strand
TTGACCACATCATCCTCTTTATGCATGTTGTCTTACTCCAAGCTGTATAGGCGCGAAAGCCTACTACCAATTAAGCATATTAGGTGATGTGCATCTCTGTAATGAGAAGGGGTGTGGTTTAATGACATCAACACCCTATATCAGGTGTACATAATTATTAGGCAACTTCCTTTCCTTTGGCAAAATGGGTCAAAAGAAGGACTTGACAGGCTCAGAAAAGTCAAAAATAGTGAGATATCTTGCAGAGGGATGCAGCACTCTTAAAATTGCAAAGCTTCTGTAGCGTGATCATCGAACAATCAAGCGTTTCATTCAAAATAGTCAACAGGGTCGCAAGAAGCGTGTGGAAAAACCAAGGCGCAAAATAACTGCCCATGAACTGAGAAAAGTCAAGCGTGCAGCTGCCACGATGCCACCAGTTTGGCCATGTTTCAGAGCTGCAACATCACTGGAGTGCCCAAAAGCACAAGGTGTGCAATACTCAGAGACATGGCCAAGGTAAGAAAGGCTGAAAGGCGACCACCACTGAACAAGACACACAAGCTGAAACGTCAAGACTGGGCCAAGAAATATCTCAAGACTGATTTTTCTAAGGTTTTATGGACTGATGAAATGAGAGTGAGTCTTGATGGGCCAGATGGATGGGCCCGTGGTTGGATTGGTAAAGGGCAGAGAGCTCCAATCCGACTCAGACGCCAGCAAGGTGGAGGTGGAGTACTGGTTTGGGCTGGTATCATCAAAGATGAGCTTGTGGGGCCTTTTCGGGTTGAGGATGGAGTCAGCTCAACTCCCAGTCCTACTGCCAGTTCCTGGAAGACACCTTCTTCAAGCAGTGGTACAGGAAGAAGTCTGCATCCTTCAAGAAAAACATGATTTTCATGCAGGACAATGCTCCATCACACGCGTCCAAGTACTCCACAGCGTGGCTGGCAAGAAAGGGTATAAAGAAGAAAATCTAATGACATGGCCTCCTTGTTCACCTGATCTGAACCCCATTGAGAACCTGTGGTCCATCATCAAATGTGAGATTTACAAGGAGGGAAAACGGTACACCTCTCTGAACAGTGTCTGGGAGGCTGTGGTTGCTGCTGCACGCAATGTTGATGGTGAACAGATCAAAACACTGACAGAATCCATGGATGGCAGGCTTTTGAGTGTCCTTGCAAAGAAAGGTGGCTATATTGGTCACTGATTTGTTTTTTGTTTTGTTTTTGAATGTCAGAAATGTATATTTGTGAATGTTGAGATGTTATATTGGTTTCACTGGTAATAATAAATAATTGAAATGGGTATATATTTGTTTTTTGTTAAGTTGCCTATAATTATGCACAGTAATAGTCACCTGCACACACAGATATCCCCCTAACATAGCTAAAACTAAAAACAAACTAAAAACTACTTCCAAAAATATTCAACTTTGATATTAATGAGTTTTTTGGGTTCATTGAGAACATGGTTGTTGTTCAATAATAAAATTAATCCTCAAAAATACAACTTGCCTAATAATTCTGCACTCCCTGTAATTATAAAAATCACAGAATTTCATAGCCCCAAGTTTTACCCTCGACTTATCCACGAGGCATAGCATATTTCACAATTGTTGGTCACAAAACTGCACTCGACTTATACATGAGATCGACTTATACACGAGTATATACGGTAGTCACAAACATTGGCCAAATTTAGCGTTCTATTTGTTTTTGTGTGAAAAAAGCAAAAAACTAATATTTGGCCAGTGTTTGTGACTAAGTGGCTACTAAGAAAGACTGGACATACCCCACTTGCAATACCTTGGGTTGTCTACTTTTTCAAATGGTATGCCATCATGGGGGTAATTCTCATTCCTGGACTACCATACGCTCTCAAAGGCAACATAACCAATCTGGCAAATGTCAAAAAAATGAAATGCAAGCCTTATATGTGACTCTCTAACTTTCCAAAACACCATAAAACCTGTACATGGGGGTACTGTTATTCTCGGGAGACTTCACTAAACACAAATATTAGTGTTTTAAAACAGTAAAACATATTACAACAATAATATAGTCCATAAAAGTGCAGTTTGTTTGTAAAAAAAGGAAAAAAAACATAACTTTTACTTAAAATATCATTTTGAAACACTAATATTTGAGTTCAGCGAAGTCTCCCGAGTAAAACAGTACCCCCTATGTACAGGTTTTATGGTGTCTTGGAGAGTTAAAGGGTCAAATATAGTGCTTGCGAATTAAATTCTCTGCACTCCCTGTGTTGTCAGGCATATCAATCAAATTTTAATTAATCAAATCACATAATTAGGTTAAAAGATTACTTAAATATATATGCGATCACATGGCCCCCAAGGGCCCTCATTTGCCGGGGGAGGGCTGCCTGGGCTGTCAGGCAGCCCTCCAGAAGAAGATCACGGCAGAGGTAAGTACGCCGGACCTCCAGGGGCTCAAAGCCGTTATGGCGTTCTATGCCGCCGCAGTGGCTTTAAAGCCCTTTTAATGCGGGACGGCATTGAACGCCGTAATGGTGTTAAGGAGTTAAAGGAACATTATAGTGTCAGGAAAACCGTTTGGGTCCCCCTCCCGCGGCGCTGAAGGTGTTAAAACCCCTTCAGCTACTCCCCCGCCGACATCAGAATCCTTGTCTGATGTCACCGGCGCCAAATGCGCTTACGCGGCACTGCAGCGCGCGCATTCAAAGTGTCCGTAGAAAAGCATTTTTCAATGCTTTCCTATGGACGCTCTGCGTGATTGAGGCATAATATGCCTCAATCATTGCCGATGCGCCTCTAGTGGTTGTCCGAAAGACAGCCACTAGAGGCTGGCTTAACCCCAGATGTAAACATAGCAGTTTCTCATAAACTGCTATGTTTACATCAGGAAGGGTTAACACTAGATGGACCTGACACCCAGACCACTTCATTGAGCTGAAGTGGTCTGGGTGACTATAGTGTCTCTTTAATAAGTAAGAGGTTGAGCTTTGACAGTTACCTTTAGATGTGGGTGTCCAGCAGGCTCAGCTGCCAATTCTCCCGAGATACCACTTGCGTGGATCAGGGCAATGAAACATACAATAGTTAACAGTTAAGAGCAGGAGAAGGTATAACAAAGAAGGTCTGCGGTTCAAGTGCTTTGCTATCAAAGCATGTATTGAAAGACCAAACAGAACACAGTAAACTAATTGCCGGTTTGCCTTAGCCCGCCCCCCACGCAGAACTTGGAAAATAATATTTCTCACACTTTTTTATATTCTATGTGAAATAAAAGCCATGTTTCTCCTGAACAGAATGATATACAATCAGCTCGGGTGCAATTAATATGAAAGCAGTCAATTATAGTTAAACGGACAAAGCTCAAATTCTAGGTTGTTTTGATCAGAACTTGTTCAATTGCCTCTGTTTTTAAGGGGGTTAATTCTACACAATGTATATAGCAGAGGTTAAAGCAGCACTGTCAAACCCCCCGGCAAAATGATTAATCAATATAAACTCTTTATGGAATTGGGGACTACAGACACTCACTCACTGACCGGGTTCTGTTTTTACGACCCGGTTGGAAAACGAATTGGTAAGTGAGGATGTGATAGCAAGCGTGCTTAAGAGAGCAGGTCTATGTTTGGAGGAATTCCCCCGAACATAAACCAGCTCTCTATAGTGGGGAATCTGTTCATAAGTGCGAGTCGTCGCAAAGTGAGGACCACCTGTACTTATTCTCAGTATATTTCCTACACCTCTAGACACTGGGCGGAGCCACCACCGTCACCAGGAACAGCTGCAGGGAATTTGGAGGGTCTTGCAGGATCCTCCATGCTGTACTTTTGCGCATGCGGTGACACACACACAAGGGACAAGTTCAGATAAGTTAAACTAACCTTTTCCGGCCACCGGACTCACTGCAGCTATGTCACCATTGTGGGTCTTTGCATATTATGCAAAGCCACTAGGTGGTGATAGTGCTGCTTTAAATTTTAAGTCCAAGGCTATTAGTCAGGCATTAGCATGGCCAATACCAAAAGATTGTTTGAGAATTGTTTAAAATGTTCTGTGGTTGCTGAGCCATATTTGTATGCTTTTTAAAAATCACCTGTCATGTACGAAACAGGGGTTAGTGACATTACATGGCCACAAAGTGTAAAAGGACCACTAAGATCAACTGGGCAGCTTTGTATCAATGAACTGGTCTGGGTGCAGTGCTTCGGTCCCTTTAACATAAAACACTGCAGCTTCTAACGTTGCGTGGTTAAATCCTCTTCTAGTGGAAGTCATGCTGACAGCTATTAGGGTCCCTTCCATGTTACTGACCGAGTAAAACCAGGTCATGTGACTTGGAAGCCTCCATAGGGGAATGATTGGATGCACATGCTTTGCTCGCCACAATGCCCATATTGCTCCTCATGGGAGGCAGAGGAGTAATAAGCTCAGAGGCAGCCATGGTGCTGGAAAAAGGTGAATCCTTTAAATTTTTTGCATAAAAAGCGAGGTGGGACAGAGCATTATAATGTTAGGAATACAGGTTTGGGTTCCTTTAAAGCCTCTGATATTGGTGAGTTTTAAACCTGGGAGAAATATACTGCTAACTGCATTACAAATACCATGTTTTATTATGTGAATACAGAACTTTTATGTGGTATAACTAAAGGGTAACACCACGTAAAAGTTTTCTATTAAGGGTAAAACGAAAGTGATAATTGCAAGGAATACAAAACAAATTTCAACATTTAGGCTGAAATAATTCAATTAGAAAAGTTCTCCAATTATGTTCGGTTGTCAGTTTGGCTCTTTTTGCCTTAGATTTAATATTCACTTGGAATTTCTTGGCAATACTCACTTTAGTGATGAACCCTGTGTGTGTTCACCTAGTCATACATTTGCTATTGTGTCCATTCACTGGAAATGTGATTTTAAAAGAATATTTAATAACTACATTAGAGATAGAACATTACACTACGGCAGCGTTAACCCATTAAGGACCAAACTTCTGGAATAAAAGGGAATCATGACATGTCACACATGTCTTGTGTCCTTAAGGGGTTAAAGGGACTTTCCAGGCAGCCCTTTTTACTCACCTGGTTCCAGCGCTGGGAGCCTCGTGAAGCCGCACCCCCTATTTCGTCAAAATGACGAAATAGGCGGGCGCGAGCAGGGAGCAATCAGACGATTCCATTTGTAAGTGTCATTGCTCCCTTGTGCGCATGCGCGGCTTCGCCGCACATACTTCATAGGGCGGCATTCATGCCGCCCTATGAAGTCCTTAGAGCACTACCGCGCATGCGCACAGCCACGGGCTGAGCTGACTGACAGCTCTGCTCGCGGCCTTTGCCCACACCCTCTCCTCTGCTGACAGGCAGGAGAGAGAAGGCGCCTTCTCTCTCCTGCACACGTCAGACATATTTTAATACGTCTGACGTGTACATGGCCTTTTTAGGGCCATACATGATAGGAAGTCCCTCTGGTGGCCGTCTGAGTGACAGCCACTGGAGGTATTCCTATCAATCAATGTAAACACTGTATTTTCTCTTAAAATACACTGTTTACATTATATTGCCTGCATGGAGCTATAGATCTCACCTGAACAACTACATTAAGCTGTAGTTGTTCAGGTGACTATATTGTCCCTTTAACACTGAATCAATTTCTCATTTGAATAATCTGTAATAACTTCTCTGTAAACAGAACCACTTACATCCTCCCAGTATATGTGGCTGTGGTAGATCCCCTTCATAAATCGATGCCAGTCCTCTTGATCCCAGGCCAAGACGGTCATCTTACGGTCCACATGAGCCCAGGCTATTTTTTGAGTTCCAAAAACAATGGAAACTATGCTCTCTGCGGCCTAGACAAAATAAAGCAGAAATGTGTATTTTATCGGCAGCAAAAATTGGAAGAATACAACCTTACTTAAAAACCACAAAACAAATCCCATCAAGCTTTGGAGATGTTTCCCATTGTGATCTGTTCAGAAAGTACACAAAATAAACTATGGTCTACATCGCAAAAGCATTACATTTCCATAAATCCAGAGGCAACGCACTGACATTGTGATTTTATAATACACAATCCCACTTCACAGCAGTATCCCATATGGGAACAACAGAAGGATTAAATTGTAGCATGTTATTAACTTGATATTCTGCAAAGCGTCAATGGCCATAGACCCTTAGATTAAAGCGGCACTGTGACGCCGGACTTCCCTTTCTTCTATTGTTTCCTCTTTTCTTCCTCTCTCAGAATCTTTTCTTTATTTCTGATCTAGTTTTCTTTAAACCATAAGACAAAGAAGGGACTACTTTGTCTTATGTAATTTTCCTGCGCCTGACATTCTCTGATAAAAGGAGGAGCTTAAGTCACTTCCATTTCCTGTGTCAAATAACATTTTCCCGCAATACTTACCCTCCTCCTTGAAGCAGGAAATGGAAGTCAAAAAAGGTCAAGCATAGGAAAAATACATAAGACAAAGTAATCCCTAGGGAAATAAAGAAAAGAACAACAGATTCTGAGAGAGTAAGAGAAAAGGAAACAATAAGAGAAAGGTAAGTTCAGTGTGACAGTGCCGCTTGTTAGGGCTTTTATTCCCGTTCTCTGGTATCTCTTGACATCACTTTCAGCAAGTGCAAGTCAACGGCAGTCTGTAACATACACAATGATATGATGAAGGATTTCAGATGGGAGGCAAGCAAAGAATTAGAGCTGTATCCGCCAGGCTATTACCATCTTACACCCTTCCCGTGAGTTTTGATTCCATCTGCCATGCTGCGCTGAGTGGCAGCCAAGTCACTTGTAACGTGTGTCCATTCATCTCACCCTGAAGACTGCTACGTCACACATAAGAGGAAGGGAACTGTTGATGCTGGGTAAATCTTTGCGACTGTAGATGTTCGTGTCTAAATATATTTCTCATCTGAAACACTGAGCACACGGTTAGGAGTTGAGGGGGAGGAGGGGGGCTTGATTGCATTCTAACTTTTGACCCGGTCTCCTAGATCAGGGCTAGGCAACCGTCGGCGCGCTAGAAGTTACTACATCTACCATTATACTGGCAAAGCATCAGGGATATGTAGTCCACAACATCTGCAGTGCCGATGGTTGCCCACACACATCCTAGATTCTAGACAAAAAAAAAGGATATGTAGTCCAAAACATCTGGAGTGCCAAAGGTTGCTTATGCCTGCTCGAAGATATTCTATAACAGATGGAGAGAGGGGAACGTGTTAACATTATGTGTAACTGGGTTTATAATCGCATAAGGCTATGCAGATCAGGGGAACTGTTATTTAAAGGCTCAACATAATTCATGGGATTTATGTTCAGAAACAGGTTATTTGAATAGTACTTCCTTATCTCACCGATTAAAAAAGAAATAAAATGCGTCAGAGGAAATGCAATGGCTAATTTTAAAAATAAAGGGCTATAGCATGGGAAATTACAATGGATAGGTTGTTAAATCATCTTACATAAGAATATGGGTCAGTAATGTTTGAAATGTAGTATGTGCAAAATTTAGACAAGCTTACAACAATTCAGCACAAGTCTAGAGAACATACTTGTGTACGCTCGGTAAATACTATCAAGTCTATGCCCGTGCCAGTAACCTGCAAACTAACCACAGTTAAAATCCCAGTCTGTTGGAACAGTATGTTTAAACACTCAGAGGTGCAATCAGCAATTTGTAACCAGTCAAAGGGTTGAATGAGACCGACCTGAGCTACTTACAGTAATTATGATCCTCAGCAGGTGTACACCTGACCTTTATTGTGTTAAGCGCTTTCTGGGTGTCCTTGGAGATGCATTCTGTCTACCACGGGCATTTGCCATGACAACAGTGGTAACTCACTATATCAATTGTGTATTACGGTTGGATTTACATTTTTATGAGCTTTCAGCCATTGTTTTGTGCTTATCGAAAAATAACGCTGCTCAAACAATTATACAATACCTATGACAAAATTGTACGTGCAGATATAAATAAAGAATACATTTTTTTTATATTTAAACACTTACATCAAGTCGGTCCGCAGGTATACCAGGTTTAATTAGTTTCGATGTTGCCTTAACCTCTGTTTTCCGTTCCTTCCTATGGTCTTTCGATTCAGAATGGAGGATGGATTCAAAAACTTTCATTGTAATTTTGGATTGGAAATAAGGTACATTCACCAGACTGTCCAGATCTAGAAAGGGTCCGTTTTCCTGTCTGTATTGTACAATGCTTGAAGATTTCTTCCCCCGTAAGAGTTTGATTCCAGAAAGCTCAACCTCTGATGCCGTATTGAGAACGTGGAGGATGGTGTCTGCTTCTTCCTCTGTGTAAACATCATTAAAGCTGATTTTACCATTGTCTCCTCCAGGCTCTGACTCTGCTGCATTCCCCTTCCAGCTCATATTCACTGTGGATTTTTGCAGACATTGGGAGCAATGTAGTGATCTCTGTGTTGGTGAGGGCTGCCATAAGAGAGTTTTGCCTATAAATGTAAAATACAAGAAATGGCATTAAAACATTGTTACATAATGATGCAAGTGAAGTCCAAAACATGTTTATTAGACTCACGTGCAGAATGTTGGTCCACCAAGGAATCTTTGCAGGATAAAGTTTAAAATGGGCTCCTTACAAGATTTTGTGAATTTCTGACCTGACATTCCTGTTTGAGCCAAAGCATAAGCATATGGTAATAGGACTAGGGAGATATACCCGCTATATGGTAACAGGACTAGGGCGATATACCGGCTATATGGTAACGGGACTAGGGAGATATACCTGCTATATGGTAACAGGACTAGGGAGATATACCCGCTATATGGTAACGGGACTAGGGAGATATACCCGCTATATGGTAACAGGACTAGGGAGATATACCCGCTGTATGGTAACAGGACTAGGGAGATATACCCGCTGTATGGTAACAGGACTAGGGAGATATACCCGCTGTATGGTAACAGGACTAGGGAGATATACCCGCTATATGGTAACAGGACTAGGGAGATATACCCGCTATATGGTAACAGGACTAGGGAGATATACCCGCTATATGGTAACAGGACTAGGGAGATATATATGGTAACAGGACTAGGGAGATATACCCGACTGCTATATGGTAACAGGACTAGGGAGATATACCCGCTATATGGTAACAGGACTAGGGAGATATACCCGCTGTATGGTAACAGGACTAGGGAGATATACTCGCTATATGGTAACAGGACTAGGGAGATATACCCGCTATATGGTAACAGGACTAGGGAGATATACCCGCTATATGGTAACAGGACTAGGGAGATATACCCGCTGTATGGTAACAGGACTAGGGAGATATACCCGCTGTATGGTAACAGGACTAGGGAGATATACTCGCTATATGGTAACAGGACTAGGGAGATATACCCGCTGTATGGTAACAGGACTAGGGAGATATACCCGCTGTATGGTAACAGGATTAGGGAGATATACCCGCTGTATGGTAACAGGATTAGGGAGATATACCCGCTGTATGGTAACAGGATTAGGGAGATATACCCGCTGTATGGTAACAGGATTAGGGAGATATACCCACTCTCCTAATTATAGGGGTCACAGGGGAGCTTGGAGTCAAACCAGGGTGACCTATTTAACCCCTTCACTGAATGCCCGGCCAGTAATGTCAGTAATGTCCATTATATAAAGTGAGAAAGATCTGTTTACCTGCTCTGAGAACAAACTGCAGGGACCTGATCATCTCTGAACCATGTGACCTCCATGCATGGGCTGCGTGTGCGTCAGTAACTGCTTCCCCTCGCAACAAAGTGCCCGGCTAACAGGTTCCGCCGGAAATCCTAACACAAAGCACAATCAGCAGAGGGTGATGGGTTTCCACCTCCCCCCATCCAACCCAAATATTATAATTATAAATTAGTCACAAAATGGACATCTTTTACCATTTAACAGCAAGTAACCCCTATGGTATCATACCTTGTACATCTATCAGCTACACACATAGCTAAAATGTAATTATATAGAACCCCAACACCCACCATGCTATACAATGTTATACAATGTTACCCCTAAACCTCACTCATTAATCCCTAACAGCTACCTCCCTGGCTAGAACTAGCCTAAACCCCTGAATATCACAAATCTCAAATTACACCTCACGCTAGGCACCCCCTATTTTAACTTCCACATTTATACATCACCCCTTTCTTTACCTTCCTACCCCTTATATTTATTTCTCCTCTAGTTATTATTATTATTATTATATTATGTATAATCTATATCTAAACATCCTTAAATCTGATCTGATCCCTGTCCCTCACCCCCAGGTCCCATATTTAGTAGTTTATCCTCAGACCTCACCCCACAAATCCCTTTATCTAGTAGACCCCCCCTACACCTTACTTTGATGCCCTATGTCTGACACAGATGCCATCCTTCCATGGTGCTGTTTCCCTGTGTCTGGAGGTGTCTATCTGTGTGGGACATACTAACAGGAATGTCAGAAAATAATGGTATTGGTGTGTATTCCCCAAACTGTGTGACATGTTCTGAATTTCAGCATAACTGAGATTATTGCTGACTTCTGTGGAATGAGAAAGTTGTTCCATTCAGTCACACACCACTTGTCTTGAAAGCAAACTTTGTCTCTGTCTCACTGGCTACAAACACACAAGGCTTGCAATGTGTTTCCTTGTACAATGTTTATGCAAATCACAGTCCCAGTTATTCCAGCAGCTGTCCTGGCTGCCAGTAGTTTATATTGAAGGGTTCACATGTCAGGAACTATCCAGGTGTTCCAGGTCCACACATACAGGACAGAACTCCATGCCCCTGGTACCTGGATAGCTGATCCATTGCAGAATCCTCCCCATTGTCACAGTGTCAGCTGGGAAAAGGGAACTGCACAGACTGGGCTGGCTGGCTGGCTGCCCAGGGTGGAGGGAGTGGCTGTGAAGTTACACTACATATAAATACTGCTATGGTACTGTACTCAGTAAACTCCACAAGCACTCATACAGGACAGTTATATCAGAATTCAAAGATAGCACTCACAGCCAGGACTGGAGAGAACAGACAATCAGGACTAAGCCAGCACTCCCAGCCAGGACTGAGGCAGCACTCCCAGCCAGGACTGAGACAGCACTCCCAGCCAGGACTGAGCCAGCACTCCCAGCCAGGACTGAGGCAGCACTCCCAGCCAGGACTGAGGCAGCACTCATTGCAAGGACTGAGGCAGCACTCCCAGCCAGGACTGAGCCCCCAGCCAGGACTGAGGCAGCACTCCCAGCCAGGACTGAGGCAGCACTCAAATCAAGGACTGAGCCAGCACTCCCAGCCAGGACTGAACCAGCACTCCTAGCTAGGACTGAGGCAGCACTCCCAGCCAGGACTGAGGCAGCATTCAAAGCAAGGACTGAGGCAGCATTCAAAGCAAGGACTGAGGCAGCACTCCCAGCCAGGACTGAGCCCCCAGCCAGGACTGAGGCAGCACTCCCAGCCAGGACTGAGGCAGCACTCAAATCAAGGAGAGCCAGCACTCCCAGCCAGGACTGAACCAGCACTCCTAGCTAGGACTGAGGCAGCACTCCCAGCCAGGACTGAGGCAGCATTCAAAGCAAGGACTGAGGCAGCACTCCCAGACAGGACTGAGGCAGCACTCCCAGCCAGGACTGAGGCAGCACTCAAAGAAAGGACTGAGCCAGCACTCCCAGCCAGGACTGAGCCAGCACTCCCAGCCAGGACTGAGCCAGCACTCCCAGCCAGGACTGAGGCAGCACTCCCAGCCAGGACTGAGGCAGCACTCCCAGCCAGGACTGAGCCAGCACTCCCAGCCAGGACTGAGGCAGCACTCCCAGCCAGCAGTGATACAGATCCTTCAGAGTAAAAGTGTCCCAGGTTGCCAGGTTTATTGGATTTGTTTTCATGGCTGACTGACCTCTGCCCATAAGATAGAAACCTATTATCCTTCTGTCAGCATTCTGTTGCTGTGAATAATGGTGGAAGTAAATAGAAAACTTCTGGATTTACTGAAATTGCCAGGAAACTCGGAATGTGCAGACTGCGGCAACCCAGGTAATGAGAGAAACTGCTCAATTCTACCAGAGACCCACACAGGGTTCACACAGACACATATGGTAAAATGCAGACTGTCTGTGCTTTATAAATGCTGAATATGATTAATGCCAGGTGTACTCAGCACTTTACAGGTTACATTACAGTAGAGGGAGGTACAGTAAGTGCAGTAGGTATACAGTGTATGTATATTTTATTTATATAGCGCTAACAGGTGTACTCAGCACTTTACAGGTTACATTACAGTAGAGGGAGGTACAGTAAGTGCAGTAGGTATACAGTGTATGTATATTTTATTTATATAGCGCTAACAGGTGTACTCAGCACGTTACAGGTTACATTACAGTAGAGGGAGGTACAGTAAGTGCAGTAGGTATACAGTGTATGTATATTTTATTTATATAGCGCTAACAGGTGTACTCAGCACTTTACAGGTTACATTACAGTAGAGGGAGGTACAGTAAAGTGCAGTAGGTATACAGTGTATGTATATTATATTTATATAGCGCTAACAGGTGTACTCAGCACCTTACAGGTTACATTACAGTAGAGGGAGGTACAGTAAGTGCAGTAGGTATACAGTGTATGTATATTTTATTTATATAGCGCTAACAGGTGTACTCAGCACTTTACAGGTTACATTACAGTAGAGGGAGGTACAGTAAGTGCAGTAGGTATACAGTGTATGTATATTTTATTTATATAGCGCTAACAGGTGTACTCAGCACTTTACAGGTTACATTACAGTAGAGGGAGGTACAGTAAGTGCAGTAGGTATACAGTGTATGTATATTTATTTATATAGCGCTAACAGGTGTACTCAGCACTTTACAGGTTACATTACAGTAGAGGGAGGTACAGTAAGTGCAGTAGGTATACAGTGTATGTATATTATATTGTATTTATAAGCGCTAACAGGTGTACTCAGCACTTTACAGGTTACATTACAGTAGAGGGAGGTACAGTAAGTGCAGTAGGTATACAGTGTATGTATATTTTATTTATATAGCCTAACAGGTGTACTCAGCACTTTACAGGTTACATTACAGTAGAGGGAGGTACAGTAAGTGCAGTAGGTATACAGTGTATGTATATTTTATTTATATAGCGCTAACAGGTGTACTCAGCACTTTACAGGTTACATTACAGTAGAGGGAGGTACAGTAAGTGCAGTAGGTATACAGTGTATGTATATTATATTTATATAGCTTAACAGGTGCGTAATTGGCACTTTGCTATGTTACATTACAGCAGAGGGAGGCAAGTACAGTATACAGTGTATGTATATTTTATTTATATAGCGCTAACAGGTGTACTCAGCACTTTACAGGTTACATTACAGTAGAGGGAGGTGCAGTAGGTATACAGTGTATGTATATTTTATTTATATAGCGCTAACGGGTGTACTCAGCACTTTACAGGTTACATTACAGTAGAGGGAGGTACAGTAAGTGCAGTAGGTATACAGTGTATGTATATTTTTATTTATTTAGCGCTAACAGGTGTACTCAGCACTATACAGATTACATTACAGTAGAGGGAGGTACAGTAAGTGCAGTAGGTATACAGTGTATGTATATTTTTATTTATATAATTAACAGGTGTACTCAGCAATCTGGCAGGTTACATTACAGCAGAGTGGAGGTACAGTGCTGGTAGGTATAACAGTGTGTATATTTTATTTATATATAATTAACAGGTGTACCTGTGCACTTACAGGTTACATACAGTAGAGGGAGGTACAGTGCAGTAGGTATACAGTGTATGTATATTTTATTTATAGCACTCAATGGGTGTACTTCAGCACTTTTACAGGTTGCATTACAGTAGAGGAGTGCAACAGTAAGTGCAGTAGGTATACAGTGTGTGTATACATTTATATAGCTTTTAACAGGTGTAATTAGCACTTTACAGGTTACATTACAGTAGAGGGAGGTGTTGTGTAAATGCAGTAGGTATACAGTGTGTGCATATTTTATTTATGTAGCGCTAACAGGTGTACTCAGCACTTTGCAGGTTACATTACAGTAGAGGGATGTACAGTAAGTGCAGTAGGTATACAGTGTATGTATATTTTATTTATATAGTGCTAACAGGTGTACTCAGCACTTTACAGGTTACATTACAGTAGAGGGAGGTACAGTAAGTGCAGTAGGTATACAGTGTATGTATATTTTACTTATATAGCGCTAACAGGTGTACTCAGCACTTTACAGGTTACATTACAGTAGAGGGAGGTACAGTAAGTGCAGTAGGTATACAGTGTATGTATATTTTATTTATATAGCTATAACAGGTGTACTCAGCACTTTACAGGTTACATTACAGTAGAGGGAGGGACAGTAAGTGCAGTAGGTGTACAGTGTATGTATATTTTATTTATATAGAGCTAACAGGTGTACTCAGCACTTTACAGGTTACATTACAGTAGAGGGAGGTACAGTAAGTGCAGTATGTACACAGTGTATGTATATTGTATTTATATAGCGCTAACAGGTGTACTCAGCACTTTACAGGTTACATTACAGTAGAGGGAGGTACAGTAAGTGCAGTAGGTATACAGTGTATGTATATTTTATTTATATAGCGCTGACAGGTGTACTCAGCACTTTACAGGTTACATTACAGTAGAGGGAGGTACAGTAAGTGCAGTAGGTATACAGTGTTTGTATATTTTATTTATATAGCGCTAACAGGTGTACTCAGCACTTTACAGGTTACATTACAGTAGAGGGAGGTACAGTAAGTGCAGTAGGTATACAGTGTATGTATATTTTATTTATATAGCACCAACAGGTGTACTCAGCACTTTACAGGTTACATTACAGTAGAGGGAGGTACAGTAGGTGCAGTAGGTATACAGTGTATGTATATTTTATTTATATAGCTAACAGGTGTGTACTCAGCACTTTGTTGGTGGGTTACATTACAGCAGAGGGAGGGTACAGTGCAAGTGCAGTGAAATAGTATGTATATTTTATTTATATAATGCTAACAGGTGTACTCAGCACTTTACAGGTTACATTACAGTAGAGGGAGGTACAGTAAGTGCAGTAGGTATACAGTGTATGTATATTATATTTATATAGCGCTAACAGGTGTACTCAGCATTTTACAGGTTACATTACAGTAGAGGGAGGTACAGTAAGTGCAGTATACAGTATGTATATTATATTTATATACGCCAACAGGTGTACTGTAGGCAGCTTGGTAAGTTACGTTACAGAAAGAGGGAGGCACAATAAGCAGTAGGTATACAGTGCATGTGTTACGGTATTTATATAGCTATAACAGGTGTACTCAGCACTTTACAGGTTACATTACAGTAGAGGGAGGGACAGTAAGTGCAGTAGGTGTACAGTGTATGTATATTTTATTTATATAGAGCTAACAGGTGTACTCAGCACTTTACAGGTTACATTACAGTAGAGGGAGGTACAGTAAGTGCAGTAGGTATACAGTGTATGTATATTTTATTTATATAGCACTAACAGGTGTACTCAGCACTTTACAGGTTACATTACAGTAGAGGGAGTACAGTAAGTGCAGTAGGTATACAATGTATGTATATTATATTTATATAGAGCTAACAGGTGTACTCAATACTTTACAGATTCTACGTTACAGTAGAGGTACAGTAAGGGTGCAGTATTAGGTATACAGTGTATGTATATTATATTTATATAGCGCTAACAGGTGTACTCAGCACTTTACAGGTTACATTACAGTAGAGGGAGGTGCAGTAAGTGCAGTAGGTATACAGTGTATGTATATTTTATTTATATAGCACTAACAGGTGTACTCAGCACTTTACAGGTTACATTACAGTAGAGGGAGGTACAGTAAGTGCAGCAGGTATACGGTGTATGTATATTTTATTTATATAGCGCTAACAGGTGTACTCAGCACTTTACAGGTTACGTTACAGTAGAGGGAGGTACAGTAAGTACAGTAGGTATACAATGTATGTATACTTTATTTATATAGCACTAACAGGTGTACTCAGCACTTTACAGGTTACGTTACAGTAGAGGGGGGTACAGTAAGTGCAGTAGGTATACAGTGTATGTATATTTTATTTATATAGCGCTAACAGGTGTACTCAGCACTTTACAGGTTACATTACAGTAGAGGGAGGTACAGTAAGTGCAGTAGGTATACAGTGTATGTATATTTTATTTATATAGCGCTAACAGGTGTACTCAACACTTTACAGGTTACATTACAGTAGAGGGAGGTACAGTAAGTGCAGTAGGTATACAGTGTATGTATATTTTATTTATATAGCGCTAACAGGTGTACTCAGCACATTACAGGTTCACGTTACAGTAGAGGGAGGTACAGTAAGTGCAGTAATTTATCTGATTGTATGTATGTTTGTTTATATAAGAAGCCCCAACAGGTGTACTCAAGCACTTTACAGGTGCGTTACAGTGGGGGAGGTACAGTAAGTGCAGTAGGTATACAGTGTATGTATATTATATTTATATAGCGCTAACAGGTGTACTCAGCACTTTACAGGTTACATTACAGTAGTGGGAGGTACAGTGAATGCAGTAGGTATACAGTGTATGTATATTTTATTTATATAGCACTAACAGGTGTACTCAGCACTTTATAGGTTACATTACAGTAGGGGAGGTACAGTAAGTGCATGTGGTATACAGTGTATGTATATTATATTTATATAGCGCTAACAGGTGTACTCAGCACTTTACAGGTTACATTACAGTAGAGGGAGATACAGTGAATGCAGTAGGTATACAGTGTATGTATATTTTATTTATATAGCACTAACAGGTGTACTCAGCACTTTATAGGTTACATTACAGTAGGGGAGGTACAGTAAGTGCATGTGGTATACAGTGTATGTATATTATATTTATATAGCGCTAACAGGTGTACTCAGCACTTTACAGGTTACATTACAGTAGAGGGAGGTACAGTAAGTGCAGTAGGTATACAGTGTATGTATATTTTATTTATATAGCGCTAACAGGTGTACTCAGCACTTTGCAGGTTACATTACAGTAGAGGGAGGTACAGTAAGTGCAGTAGGTATACGGTGTATGTATATTTTATTTATATAGCGCTAACAGGTGTACTCAGCACTTTACAGGTTACATTACAGTAGAGGGAGGTACAGTAAGTGCAGTAGGTATACAGTGTATGTATATTATATTTATATA
>CAKOES020000815.1:0-17235 GCA_933207985.1 Pelobates cultripes | reverse complement strand
AAGGTTCATAATGACAGCTTGACCTGTTAATAAATCCATTTACCTGCACTTTCTCAATAATGTTTTGTGCATAATTAATTTTTTTATTTTTCTATAAAATCTTCATGAGTGGACTGCGTACAAATGTTCTACTATGTTGTCCAAAGGCTAGTTTAATGTTCCCTTAAGTATCATTAATTATTTACTGTTTTATTTTCAAAAAGTATCATTATTTAGCGAAACTGATCAGCTCGATATCTTACATAGTTACATAGCTGAAAAGAGACTTGCGTCCATCAAGTTCAGCCTTCCTCACGTATGTTTTTGCTGTTGATCCAAAAGAAGGCAAAAAAGCCAGTCTGAAGCGCTTCCAATTTTGCAAGAAACTAGGAAAAAAATCCTTCTTGACCCCAAAATAGCAGTCAGATGTCTCCTTGGATCAAGCAGCTATTGCCCCACTAATTAGAAATTATATCCCTGTATGTTATGTTTTGCAAGTATTTATCCAATTGCAGTGTAAACATCTGTATAGACTCTGACAAAACCACCTCTTCAGGCAAAGAATTCCATATCCTTATTGCTCTTACTGTAAAAAAAACTTTTTTTGCCTTAGATGAAATCTCCTTTCTTCCAGCCTAAATGTGTGACCTCGTGTCCTATGTATAGTCCTGTTTATGAATAGATTTCCAGATAATGGTTTATACTGCTCCATTCCTTTTATCAATTTTGTAGCTCGTCTCTGCACTTTTTCTAGTGCCATAATATCATTCTTTAGAACAGGTGCCCAAAATTGCACAGCATATTCAAGGTGTGGTCTTACCAGCAATTTATAAAGAGGCAAAATTATATTTTCATCCCGAGAATTTATGCCCCTATTTATACATGACAAAACCTTACTGGCCTTAGCAACTGCAGATTGACATTGCATAATGCTGCCTAATTTGTTGTCTATAACAATTCCCAAATCCTTCTCGTGTGTGGTTATCCCTAGTTCACTACCATTTAGGGTGTAAATTGCTTGTGCATTCTTAACCCCCGAAGTGCATAACTTTGCATTTCTCTACGTTAAAAGTCATCTGCCATTTTAGTGCCCAGTCCCCCAATCTATCCAAATCCCTCTGCAACAAGGCAATATATCCTGCTCACATTTTATTACTTTACAAAGGTTTGTGTCATCTGCAAACACTGATACATGGCTTTCAATGCCCATTTCAAGATCATTTTATAAATATGTTAAATAGAAGCGGTCCCCAAAACAGAACCCTAAGGGACACCACTTACCACTTTTGTCCAGTTTGAAAATGTACCATTAATGACAACTCGTTGTACTCTATCCTTAAGCCAATGTTCTACCCAAGAACAAGAATATTCATCTAAACCAATTTCTTTTAGTTTGAAGACTAACCTATTGTGAGGACCCGTATTAAATGCCTTGGCAAAATCCAAGTAGATCACATCCACTGCAACACCCTGATCTATACTTCTACTTACTTC
Organism: Pelobates cultripes; assembly: GCA_933207985.1. Taxonomy (NCBI): domain Eukaryota; kingdom Metazoa; phylum Chordata; class Amphibia; order Anura; family Pelobatidae; genus Pelobates; species Pelobates cultripes. The sequence goes on along the minus strand of CAKOES020000815.1, from coordinate 15,762 downwards.
TTCGTAGAATGCAATTAGGTTAGTTTGACATGGCCTATGTTTCATAAAACCATGCTGATTATTGCTAATAACACAGTTCTTCCCAATGAATTCCTGAATATTATCCCTTAATAGCCGTTCAAATAAATAGAAGTGAATCTCTATCCCTTATATAAATCGTGTACTGTGTACGGTCATACTCCAAATTTATTGTCAACTATGTGATTCTGTATTGTACCTGCTGTCTAAGCTTCTAAATTAAGAATTTTTGTTTTTTAAAAAGATACATCTTAAAATGTAATGAAATTTTTACTAAAGTCCATAGTAAATTTTAGACCCCAATGATTATTATTAAGAGATTCATGACAATTAACCAGATCTGTTTCCAGACCTTCCCAAATAATAAATTAACCCTCTATATATCTGACATAGGAGCCCAGATTTCCCTTCCAACTACTTTGGGGCCAAATAAAATGATCTTCCCAATCTGCCATGCACAAATTACCATCACTGGGATCAAATCTAGTCCCCATAGCTGTCCCTTATATCTGAAGAAAGAATATTCATTATTAAAAACAAAAATAATTGAAATGGTTAATACCTTTTATTATTATATCCATTTGTCTCTCAGGAATCCTTTCTCCTTTTTTCCAACATACATTTAATAGAATTGCATAATTTGTCATGTGGGATAAAAGTATACAAAAATTCCACATCACATGTAACTAGTATACAAATTTTCCATCTGCCCTCAATTTCTGTGGCTTTTTATGCTGCATCGTTCAATGTATCTTAAAAGTGCTAAAGAAATCGAATTGTAAAGTAAGAATTGTGGAGAATTCAGAAGGGAAACGCAAATAACTAAAACGGAAAAATTCTCACTACAGTTTTTTTCCAGTTTGGTTATTATGGTCTAAAACCAACTGAGTTTGTTTCTTTCTTAAAATTAAAATGTAGTAGTGCCAATGCTTCATACACAGTCCCTCATGCCACCTGTTGTGGACTCATACCTCCCAAGTGTCCCTATCTTGGGCCCAAACCACTCTGTCCATCTTTTCTATCCTAATGTTCTTATTTTCTATGATCTCCATATTGTTAGTGTGTCTGAGTGTATAACAGAGCTCCACAGCAATAATACTCCTAGTAATGTGTCTGAGAGTATAACTGAGCTCTACAGCAATAATACTCCCAGTAATGTGTCTGAGAGTATAACTGAGCTCCACAGCAATAATACTCCCAGTAATGTGTCTGAGAGTATAACTGAGCTCCACAGCAATAATACTCCCAGTAATGTGTCTGAGGGTATAACAGAGCTCCACAGCAACAATATTCCCAGTAATGTGTCTATATAACAGAGCTCCACCGCAATTATACTCCCAGTAATGTGTCTGTATAACAGAGCTCCACAGCAATAATACTCCCAGTAATCTGTATAAGTGTATCACAGTAGAGATGTCGCGAACTGTTCGCGAACTGTCCGCCAGCGAACAATAGCGTGTTCGCGTTGGGCGAACATATCCGATTTCCGGTCCGCCCCCTATACGTCATCATTGAGTAAACTTTGACCCAGAACCTCACAGCCAGCAGACACATTCCACCCAATCAGCAGCAGACCCTCCCTCCCAGGAAGTGTCTGCTGACTGTGAGGTTCCGGGTCAAAGTTTACTCAATGATGACGTATAGGGGGCGGACCGGAAATTGGATATGTTCGCCCAACGCGAACACGCTATTGTTCGCCAGCGGACAGTTCGCGAACAGTTCGGCGGACAGTTTGCGACATCTCTACTCCACAGCAATAATACTCGCAGTAATGTGTCTTTAAACTACAATAAATGTGTTTAGAAATCAGTCTGTGTAAATAAGATACATTGTATAAATTGTTATTAACACGTCATCTTAAATTTCCCAGATCAGTCTCTCCCCTGGTCACACCCCTAACATTAAAGTGTGCCTTTTAGATCATTTGAAATACTGGGAGGTGTGTGGACTATAACTTCTTTCACCCTCCGCTAGCTAAAATGCTGGTGAGCAAAAAAACATAATCTAATACGGCTTAAATACGATTTTAATATCTTCCGTTTCAGCCTAAACCATTTTATAATGTAAGTGGCCATAACGTACAGGAAAAATAACGTACAGGAATAATAACGTACAGGAAAAAACGAAGTATGAAGAAAAAAAAACATGCATCCATTTTCAGCTTATTTTCTGTACATTAGATTACAGTTATTACACGCTGTGGCCAGGATAATGTTCCGCATTATAATGAACAATCCTCGATTTAAATAGCAAAGATTATAAAAAAAAAAAAAGAAGCCATAATTAGTTTTGCACAAGCGAACATGCTGTTCATTGTTACAGCCGTGCTTATAATAAAATAAATGTGCATTACAGGTACAATAGCACATGAGTCACTCAGATCTGAGTGCAAAGAATACTTATTTGTGGCTGAGTTTGACAGTCGTCGTCATCAGCATTATTTCAAGTGAAAGCAAAGATTGGAACATTCTGTGAAAAAAGGGAGAGATTATCAATCGTGTCTGCGGGAAATTGTTTTTTTTTTTGTGTGTGTGTGTGTGTTTTGTTTTTTCATTTTGCTGATGAATTTAATTATCTTTAATAAATGTATAATGAATATGAACCATGAATCTGTTCTGAAATGCGCTCATTAAGAGGCCGTTGACTCGCTCGCCCAAAAAAACATGTCCAATCGCTCTTGGCAAAAGGCCTCAAGGTGCGTCTCCAATCTCCATTCATGGTGTTTTTGTATGTTAACATAGCCTTGTGCCTGAGGCTGAGGAAATCAGGCATTAAAATAAATGGGCTCTGATCAGATCTTTGCCAATATAGGCAATAAGCACGTTCAGCAATTGCAAACTGTAACACGGTACTGGTTATGTCCTGCCAGAATTTTTGTACTTTGGGATCATCCCTGTTTATTCCTCTTTATTACACTGATTGTTTCTCTCTAAATTTATTTTATCACGCCATGTCCTCGATGCGTGGTCTTGAAAAATTATTACAGTTTTGAATTTAGTTTGCGGTCATAATTTGGAAAATGTTATATTTATTCCCAAGTAAAATCTCATTGGCACTGTATATAATTACATAGTTTTAAAGGGTTAAAAAAATATTCCCAGTGTTATTCTCTATAGTGAGATTTCAAAGTGAACTTCAGGTTTAAGAGAAGAGTATCCAAAATGAGGGGGTTGGGTGGGGGGGATAGAGTATGATTCCTGTTGCACTTAAATTTGAAATTCACTTTAAATTTTCACTGTAGTGAATGACCCTTATAGATTGAAACATTGTTTCAGCTGATAGAATCTGGAGAGTATGCGCTGCCTGTTGGAGTTAGTTATGCATGCTAAAAAAAAATAAAAAATAAATAAAACAGAACTCAAATGCATGCAGGACAGGGTTTAGCGACAGCTTGTTGCAGCGCCACCTACTGTACGTCTGCCAAGCTACTCACATTCTACATTCAATAAATGGTTTTCTCTCTAGAAGGCCAAATGTTTTTTTGTTTGTTTTTTTTCAATAAAAGAAGCTGACTTGCCAAGTTTTTCTGCATACTATACATCAATTCTTTTTTTTCCAGGATGTGTGGCATCCAGCATTTGGAAAGAGCTGGAGAAAACCTATCCCTCTTCAAATCCTTTTATTTCTGCATTGTTACCTTTTCTACAGTGGGGTACGGGGACGTCACCCCTAAAATCTGGCCGTCTCAACTCTTGGTGGTCATCATGATCTGCGTTGCCCTTGTAGTGTTACCTCTGCAGGTAAGTTAATAAATAATTGTCTTGTTTTATTTTAGTAAGATATTTTGTGGTCACTTCAAATGAAAATCTTGTAAACAGAACAAAACCTAACATTTCTAGAATGAAAAGGGTAAAAAGGACACTGCATCACCTGTGGCCGAACTGATTCCTTCTCGAGTGTTTGACAACAACTATTATCCTCTGCTTCCCAAACCAGTAAAATATTTGTGTAGACCAGGGATCTCAAACTCCCCTCCCCTCCCCTTCCATATGTTGATGGCCTACAACTCACAGAATTATTTAAATGCACTAGACGTTTAGACAGAGAATCATGAAGCCCATGGAACAGCAAGGGAAAGGGAATGGGCCTTGAAATTGCTTAGAGGCAGTTGGAAAAAGATGCCCTCGGTGGCCGTGTTTATTTTATATTATGTTCTATGGTAGTATTGCTGTATCTGCTATTAATTATCGTTGGTATCCGTGGTAGAAAGAGGATCCAGGCACTCAAAGTAACGTCAAATGTATTTATTGGGACAAGTGAGAAACCACAACGTTTCGACCCCTGGAAGGGTCTTTGTCAAGCTGAAAGGGTCTTTACGTTGCGGTGTCTCAATGTTCCAATAAATGTGAAGATACTTGGAGTGCCTGGATCCTCTTTCTATCACTGATATCTACTCCCTGGGGCTGGTGCTGGCCCATGGTCCAGTTTAGCACCCGGATTTTCACGTAATTGGAGTGAGGTTCATTTTTTTTCTCGTTTTCCAATGCATTATCGTTGGGTCATTGTATGTGGGTATAAATGGGTTTGCTGGACTTTTAATATGCCGTGTTAAGTGTTGATTTGACAATCACCTTTATTTATTGTTTAATATATAAAATGAATAAAAGCTGCAACAATTTTTATCCAACTTTAAACTGTGTCTGTGTTGTATGGGGTTCTAGTGAAGTTCGGGGTGATTAGACACAGTTTATAACAGAAAAGGCTTGTTTAAAATGCATATTAAAGGGCTGAATTAAGATATTTGCATACCTCCCAACATTTCAAATGGACAAAGAGGACACTTTAATTTTAGGGGTGTGACCCAGGGTGGGCGTGTTGTGAGAAATCTTACTTAGAAGTTATAGTCCACACACCTCCCAGCAGGCCCGGACTGGCCACAGGATCTCCCCGGCCGGCCCCTGCAGGGCCAGCGCCATCCGAGCGCCGGCCCCACTGTGTGCCTCCGTGGGCCGGTGGGGAGATCACAGATCTCCCTCACTGGCCCACAGGCAGTGTTACATGCGGCCGCCGGCTGGGTGAGGGAGGGAGGAGAAGACCGACGGAGCTCTAACCAGCAGCTCCGCCCGGTCCTCTCGCGGGATTCTGAGCGTTGCTGTGGTTACCGCAGCAACGCTCAGATCTCGCGAGGATGAACTCTAACCCGCAGGTTAGAGTTCACTCTCACCACTGGACCACCAGGGAAGGCAGCATGGTCCCCCTCCTCCATGGATACCCGGCTCCCCACACCCACGTAGAATGGATCTCCCCCCCTCCCAGGGGGACATAACTTTTTTGTGTAATTATTAATTATAATAATATTATAATTATTAATAAAATAAAAAAAAATATTTAAAAAATAACAGTTTCCACTTAACAGACACTTACAGCCCCCCAGACACACACAGCCCCCCAGACACACACAGCACCCCCAGACACACACAGCCCCCCACAGACATACACAGCCCCCCACACACACAGCACACCCCCTCACACACATATACAGCACATATATACACATATACAGCACATATATTATATAAAAAAAACCCTCAGTGAGTTAACAGACAAATAAAATTAGAAACCCAGAATGTGACGGCAGATAAAAACACCCTCACACACAGCACCCCTCTTACACAAACACGCTGCGCACCTCACACATACAATACGTCCAAATATATTTTATATATATATATATATATATATATATATATATATATATATATATATATATATATATATCAAAACTGAGGATGCACTCACAGGACTTGGTTAAAGTGAAAAAAAGGGACTTTTAATTATTCCATGTGAAATATACAGAAAAATAAATTTTCCATTCACATGGAATAATTAAAAGTCCCTTTTTTTCACTTTAACCAAGTCCTGTGAGTGCATCCTCAGTTTTGATTTTTGTATATTTCTGACGTTTGGGATATAGCACCCAGGCTATTAGTTCTTGACTGGTGTATAGTCGCCATATGGGCAGTCGGAACCTTGGACAACCAACCCCCATACCTATCCCCAATAACACGCTGACACTAGGAATATGGGAAAAATTGTCCACAGCTTTATTAACAAACAGAAACGATACTAATAATTTAACATATATATATAACACATGGGTCATTGCCCCCCATCCTCCGCCCTTGCATCTATACCTTCATTAAATATCAGGGCAATGACCCAACATAAGCAACACATAAATATATATAAATAACACTTTAACTTTACTCCAACATGAACCGATTTGAATGCAACCATAAGTAACCACGGTAGGGGTATACCCAGATACCCCTACCCCACCAGGTTCTGAGCCACCTCCAGGACTCGAAACCCACCATCGACCAGTGACCACAATTCTTCATGTTCCTCACGTTCCTCATGGAGAGCCTATTTTTCCTTCCCTAGCTCTCTATCCCGCCGCTGTGACAAAACGGGATAAAAGAAAACAAACACATTACAGGGAGGGAGGGAGGGACAAACACAGCTAGGTAGAAATTAATGTGCACATTTTTTAAAATGGCTGCCTAATAAATAGCCAGCCCCATCCCATAATCCCACAGTCCTGCTTGGTCCCTCCTATGCCCGCCTCCTAACCCCTGTCAAGGCCCTTTTCCGCTAAGCTGCGCACTGGCTACATGGGGCTACATGACTGGTGTATAGTCGCCATATGGGCAGTCGGAACCTTGGACAACCAACCCACATACCTATCCCCAATAACACGCTGACACTAGGAATATGGGAAAAATTGTCCACAGCTTTATTAACAAACAGAAACGATACTAATAATTTAACATATATATATAACACATGGGTCATTGCCCCCCATCCTCCGCCCTTGCATCTATACCTTCATTAAATATCAGGGCAATGACCCAACATAAGCAACACATAAATATATATAAATAACACTTTAACTTTACTCCAACATGAACCGATTTGAATGCAACCATAAGTAACCACGGTAGGGGTATACCCAGATACCCCTACCCCACCAGGTTCTGAGCCACCTCCAGGACTCGAAACCCACCATCGACCAGTGACCACAATTCTTCATGTTCCTCACGTTCCTCATGGAGAGCCTATTTTTCCTTCCCTAGCTCTCTATCCCGCCACAAGCTCGGACCTTGACCCCTCAAGCCGACCGAGCTCCGCCACCCCGAAGAAAGAGAGCCCTCTGCATCCCCTCCTGCAAACCCAAGTTCAGCAAATCCAGACCCACCGCTGAAAGATGAACACCGTCCGTGTGGTAATAACCCGGCAGCCCGCCTTCCAATTCTACGTGCCTCACTACCACGCCCCCCAATTTCCTCACGAAGCTTGCCATCAAGCTGTTAACTTTTCCCCTGCATCTATCGATGGCCACTGGGTCCCTCGCGTGTCGCCACCGACGCCTCGGAACGATCTCAGACCACACCAGCATCACCCCGGGAAGCAGGTCGAACAACCTGTTCAGGTCCTGCTTCATCCATTTAACCAACCGACGTTGCGGGATGAGGCCCAGGTCATTGCCCCCGGCGTGCAGAACTAGCATATCTGGCCTCGCCCCGCCTGCTACCATCCGAATTATTGCCCCGCACACGTCGCCCCAGCCAAACCCCTTAAAGCCCAACCATCGCACTGTTAGGAGGTCTTTCGGGAAGCCCAGCTGTTGGCCCTGGGCTCGAGCTGCAGCTCTCCGTCCGGCCCAAACGATGAAGGAATGGCCCACAATCCATGCGACACAACCTGGGGAAGAAGGGAAACAACGTAAACACCCATACCCATACCGGGGCCCACCCCCCGACCGATACAGCCCGCATCACTGATCCAACAAACCCATGCGCACATACGTGCGGAACCGAGCGGATTCCCATCTCCCAATCCTTTTGACTAACTCGTCCCCCATGCCCAGACGCGCGGCCTCAGTGGCCGCCCCTATGCGAAAGGAATGCGTCCCGTAGGCAGCAGCATTCAACCCCAACGCCCCCAGACCCAATCGGAACACCTTAGTAAATTGGAAACGGGAGAGCGAGGAGCCATCGGCATGAACCAATAAAGACCCCCCGACTGCCGGTCTCAGTTCCAAGAACCGAGCCACAGCCGCAACTGGGCACAGTGATGACCCAGGCAGGGGGCCCAGCGTCACATCCCGGCCTTTTCCCATGACGTCCGTTTTGGATGTAGCCAGGTATACCACCAGGTTCCCAGCGATCATGCGAACACCGGATAACTGCAGACCCCCCGACCCCGACCGCGTGGCGCTCACCAATTCCCCTAACCGGAATGCACCAAAGAAGGCCAAGAGAAAGGCTGTCCTGAACAGGGCTACCTCAAACCCGTCAAAGCAGATTCCGGGAAGCACGTGGAGTAAATTCCCAAGCACCCGAACCGAGACCGGACGCCTAGCATCCGGTACCCTCCGACCCCTCCGATACCCCTTGAGAGCCTGCCTAATGACAAACGCTTTCGTGAGGTCCTCCCACCCGTGGAATTTGAACCAAAAGGCCATCGCCGCCATGGTCCTATCAACCATTGCTGGGGACACACCTTTTGCCAGCAATTGAAAAATGAACCACAGGAAGGCGTCCTGCGACGATTCCACCTGTGGCCCCTGGCCCAGCCCCTCCCAGGAACATTCCCAGGCACCCCAAACCTTACTGTATGCGGTCCAGGTGGCAGGTGCCAGCGAAGCCCTCACAAGTCCCCCAAGCATGATGCTCCGAGCTGCCACATTTCGTCCGGGCACGCCTGCCCTGTCTCCTGAGCCTCCGGAGCCGCCGCCCGAAACCGGGACCACTGAAAGCGAGACAGAGCATCAGCCACCTCGTTCAAATACCCGGGCACGTGACGCGCGCGAAAAACTACATTAAGGGACATGCAAAGCAAAACAAAACGTCGCAATAGTGTCACCACCGGTTTGGATGCTGCCGACTGGTTATTGACGGCATGCACCACCGACATATTGTCAGAGAAGAAGACTACTTTGCGGTCCCGAAGACAATCCCCCCACAGGGCCAATGCCACTACCAACGGGAACAGCTCCAGAAAAGCCAAGTTCCGTATGAGGGGACTTCGTCCCCACGCTTCCGGCCACTTCTGAGCACACCATCTCCCCTTGAAGTAGGCCCCGAAACCCACGCTACCCGATGCGTCGGTGAACAGCTCCAATTCGGCCGTAGACACACCCTCCTGACGGAAGAACACCGTCCCGTTAAAGTCTTGCAAAAATACCTTCCAGACGTCCAGGTCAGCCCTCATTGAGGAAGAGACCCGAACGAAATGGTGTGGAGAACCGACCCCCGCCGTGGCTGCCGACAGGCTGCGGCTAAACACCCTACCCATGGGTATCACCCTGCAGGCAAAGTTGAGCATCCCAATCAACGATTGTAGCTGCCGCAGGGTCACCTTACGCGCCCGCTGCACCGCGGCCACCGTACTGCGCAGTCCGCACAACTTAGTCAGAGGCAGCCGACATTCCCCACGCACAGAATCTATCTCTAAACCCAGAAAGCTGAGACACTCGGTCGGGCCCTCAGTCTTGTCCGCCGCCAACGGCACCCCGAAGTGGCCTGCCACCCACTCCACTGTCCGCAACAGGTGCCGACAGGCGGGAGAACCCGCCGGCCCTACGCAGAGAAAGTCATCTAAATAATGCACCACTGCGTCGTTCCCCGACTCCATCCGCACCACCCATTCGAGAAAGGTACTGAACTTCTCAAAATAGGAGCACGAAATGGAGCAGCCCATCGGGAGACATAAGTCGACGAAGAAGCCCCCCTCGAAGAAGCACCCCAGTAGGTGGTGACAAGCCGGATGAACCGGAAGCAAGCGAAAAGCAGCTTCGATATCCACCTTGGCCAGTAAAGCCCCACGCCCGGCCCTCTTAACCAGCTCGACCGCCTGGTCGAATGATGCATAAGAGACCGAGCACAATTCCCCATCGATATCGTCATTCACCGACGCTCCCCTAGGATAGGACAGGTGATGAATGAGCCGAAACTTCCCGATCTCCTTCTTGGGAACCACCCCTAATGGTGACACCCTAAGGCCCTCAATCGGCGGCGCTGAGAATGGACCTGCCATCCTGCCCAACCGCACCTCCTTACTAAGCTTCTCCCGGACCACATCCGGAAATTCCCTTACCGATTTTAGATTACGCGTACACAACGAACCCTCCCTCGCTCGGAAGGGGATGAAAAACCCCTGTCCAAACCCCGACCTAAGCAGTTCTGCGTCCCCTGCATTACCGTAGCGGCTTAGCCAGGGTTCCATCGCGTCGAGCCTCACCGGGGTTCGGCCCCGGGGCAGCAGCTGTCCCACTTCCCCCGGGCGCTGGAGGAGCTCCGGCTCCGCCCGACTTACCTTTCTTATAGCATCTCTGGAGCCCGTGAGTCCCACCGCAGCCCGCGCATTCATGCTTGAAGCGGCAGGCCGCCCCCCACTTGCACTGACCTTCGTTGAACGACCAGCATAAGCCCTTCTGCAAGGCGGCCGACGAGGCGGACTGTCCCTTTGCGCCAGCCGCGTGCTGAAAGGGCTGTGCCTTCTGCGCCATCATCAGCTTCATCCACAGGGGCAGGTCCATTTGGTCCCACCTCATCCCAGGATTAGCCGCCAAGCGTTGCCGGAACTGCTCGTCGTACCGCCACCAGGCCAGCCCGCCATAGGTGCGATACGCTTCCCAGATCCCATCTAAGTAACAGAATAGGGAAGAGCAAGAACTCGGCGATTTCTCCCCTATCACACTGGCTAGGACGCAGAAGGCCCTCAGCCAGTTCCCGAAGGACTTCGGTATCTTTCGATACCGCTTCCGTTTTTCCTCCTCCTCCTTCTTTTCGTCCTTCTTATCCTCCTCCTTGAGGTCAATAAAGTCCTCCAGAGGAAGAAGGGAGAATATCTCACAGAACTCCCCCTTCCAAATTTTTTCTTTCGCCTCCTGCTTGAGGTGCACCCCCAGCGGGCCCGCAAATGACACGTACGCATGCTGCCTGGCCGCGTCCGACACTCCTCCCGACAATTCCGCCCGTTCGCACCCCACCTCCCCCGGGCTGGACTCCACACCCGCCTCCCCGCTGGGCGCGGCTACCACGGAAGTCCCGCTAGCATGCCCCACCTCGCCGGACCCTCGCGTCCAAACCTGACCTACATCGCCCGAAGTGCCACCCCCCGCCCCCAATGAGTGGAGCAGTGACTGAAGTGTTTGAACTAGTGTATTGGACCCAAGGGGGCCTCTGGACTCACCGACCAAGCCCCTCGATCCATCCGTACCCGGGGCTGCATTGTCAACCGCTGCGTGACCTGGACGCGCAACATCCGCCGACGTCCCGCCAACCAGGGAGCCCACCTGGTGCCTCGATAACGTGGAAGCCGAACGGCTCGGAGACCTGAAATGAGGAGAAGACATCCTGGGCAGGGGGTAGTGCTCTCCGGCTCCCCTCCCGTCCCGACCCAGGGAGCGCCTGCCTGCTACCAAGGCCTCCCGCCGTGCACCACTCTCCCGCTGCCCCCCGTGAGCCTGCTCCCCCCCGCCCCGGGGACTCCGACTCCTACCCTCAGCCCTCGCCGCCCTCTCCTGCCGCCCCCGCCCTAATGACCCTGACCTGGCTTCTACCGAACTTGGTGAAGAACCAACGCTGCTAGAGTCCGACCCGGAGCTGTCACCAGGCCCCCCACCTTCCGACCCACTAGACCCGGCCTCTGGACCCGCATAGCCCCCCCCAGCCCCAGCGCCTCCCCGCCTCTGGAAGTGGCCCCCTGACACCCCCCGCCCCCTACGCTTCACCGCCCTCTTACCAACCCCCCCCTTTCCAACTACCGCCCCTACCTCCCTCACCCGACCCGCTGACCCCCCAGGCACCCCCAGGGACCCCCCCGGTGCCCCCATCAGCCCTACCACAGAGCCCCCCCCACTCCCCCCCTCACTAGGGCCCTGAGAGCTACCCTGGGTCCCCCCAGAAGGTCCCCCCCCAGCCACCTGAGCCCCACTCCCCCCCCCTTTAGCCCCAGGCACACTACCCCCAGGCTGCACCCCCAGGTTGGGCCCCACGCCAAGGGGACCCCCAAGGGGGCCCCCTGCACTTGCCTGCTCCGTCCTGGGCCTGGTCCGCGCCTTCCTGGCCCGCTCTCCACCGTCCGCCGCTCCGACCGCCTGGACAACTCGCCCGGCCTGCCTGCTCGCTTCCCGGCAGGGCCGCCGCATCGCCGGTGCGTCCGCCGGGCCCGGCGCCGCCCCAACCAGTCCAGGGGGCGCGCCGTCTGATGCCAGGGCCGCAGCCCGCCGGGAGCCCGCCTGCCGAGGCCCTGGCCGGCCGCCGGGAGGCGATGCCTCGACCGCGCGGCCTCCAGGCCTGCCGCGGCCTTCCTCCCCAGCCGCCGGACCGCCAAGGGAAGGAGTCACGGGCCCCGCGCCCGGGCTCAAGCGCCATGGTGGCCTCCTGGCCCGAGCCGCCGCCATCTGCCGCTGCTAACAGGGGGCCCAGATGCATCTTCGCCCAGCCTGGGCCCTGTTGCCGCGCCGCCGTCCGGATCCCGTCCAGGAGCCGCTCCACCTCTTCCATGGCCCTGCAGAGGAGACAAAAAGAAAAGCCTACCTAGCAGGTCAGTGAACCAAGAGGCAACACAAACACAGCTAGGTAGAAATTAATGTGCACATTTTTTAAAATGGCTGCCTAATAAATAGCCAGCCCCCATCCCATAATCCCACAGTCCTGCTTGGTCCCTCCTATGCCCGCCTCCTAACCCCTGTCAAGGCCCTTTTCCGCTAAGCTGCGCTCTGGCTACATGGGGCTACATTCTTATTACTTAAAAGAGAGTGCCAAGCATCCTGGTTTTTTTTGCTATATATATATATATATATATATACACACACACACACTACAGCACCCCTCACACTGCACCACTACACACATTACGCTCCAGATACACGCTAGATCCCTTACCCTATATGCACTCTTAATCCTCTGCACACACACACACAATCTTCTATACACACTCTGGGTCCTTTACACACTAGATCTCTTACACACACACAGTGCACCACCTACACACACACTACATTCCTTGTAAGCAAACACATACAACATTCTCTAAACACACCCTCTCTACAACCCCTACACACACTATGTCACCTATACACACACACACTACTGCCCGTATGCACACACTCGCTACATCCCCTATAACACTATGCCCCTATACACGCACTCTCTACAGCCCCTAGCCACACATATTACACCACACATATTACACCTATTTACACAATACCACACCACACTCTACACACAGGCAATCCCACAAGCATGCGCCAAACACATGCACCATACACTTTCCTGGCCCTTTTGTCCTCTGGTATCCCACTTGTGGAGAAACCAGAGACAATTTAAAAGCAAACACAGTGCAAGCATGTTATTACATTTGCTTGCGCTGCGCAGAACAAATACAGGGCCTTTTTCTAATGCCAGAGCTCTTCAGCGGGGCTCTGCACATTGAACCAACATGCTCACTTTCTCTGGCCCCGCCCCCTTTTTGGGGGGCCGCTCTAATTGAAAAATGCTCCAAATGATCTAAGAGGCACACTTTAATTTTAGGGGTGTGACCAGGGGAGAGACTGTTCTGGGAAATTTGAGATGACCTGTTAATAACAATTTATACAATGTATCTTATTTACACAGACTGATTTCAAACACATTTATTGTAGTTTAAAGACACATTACTGGGAGTATTATTGCTGTGACATTACTGGGAGTATTATTGCTGTGGAGCTCTGCTATACACTCAGACACATTACTGGGAGTATTATTGCTGTGGAGCTCTGTTATACACTCAGACACATTACTGGGAGTATTATTGCTGTGGAGCTCTGTTATACACTCAGACACATTACTGGGAGTATTATTGCTGTGGAGCTCTGTTATACACTCAGACACATTACTGGGAGTATTATTGCTGTGGAGCTCTGTTATACACTCAGACACATTACTGGGAGTATTATTGCTGGAGCTCTGTTATACACTCAGACACATTACTGGGAGTATTATTGCTGTGGAGCTCTGTTATACACTCAGACACATTACTGGGAGTATTATTGCTGTGGAGCTCTGTTATACACTCAGACACATTACTGGGAGTATTATTGCTGTGGAGCTCTGTTATACACTCAGACACATTACTGGGAGTATTATTGCTGTGGAGCTCTGTTATACACACCAACTCACTGGAGTTTGCTTGAAAGTAGGCTATTTAAAGTAGTCTCTTTTAAGTAGGAGTTGAAACTACAAGGGAGTTTAAACCAAGAGGGTTAATATTTTTTTTTTTTTTTTGCTCACTTGTGTTTTTTGTTACTGGGGATGAGTGCTAGCAAGATTGCAAATTTAACTCAGTGCACATCATGCCGCATGTATGCATGCCTGGATGATTCTGTCCAGGGTCCATACCTCTGTGGTGGGTGTGAGTGAGTGGCATTTCTGGAAGCTCAGATTAGAGATCTGGAGAGGCAAATTGTAACACTGAGGGAGATTGACAATCTTGAGAGGAGTCTGCTGCTCACTGAGCAGAGTTTAGTCGGGACAGGTAGTGGAGAGGGAGGAGATAAGACAGATGGGGAACAGGCACGTAGCTGGGTGACAGTGGGGAGAGGAAGCAGGGGGGGAGGGAAGAGAAAAGGTTTAGCTAGTCCTGATCTCATGCAGCCTAACATATTTGCCCGTTTGAGTGAAGATGTTGGGAGCATCAGCTCAGGAGTAGCTGTACTGCAGGAAGCTGTTCCTGCTAACAGCCGTGGAAACAGCCCCTCTAGTACGTAGGGGACTCTATTATTAAGAGAGTAGATAGGGTAATCTGCCACTCTGATCGACTCAACCGGACAGTTTGCTGTCTCCCGGGTGCTCGGGTCCGGCATGTTGCCGACAGAGTGGAGGGATTATTGGGAGGGGCTAGAGATGACCCAGCTGTCATGGTCCATATTGGTACCAATGACAAAGTCAGAGGAAAATGGAAGGTCCTAAAGAATGAGTTCAGGGAACTAGGAAGTAAGCTTAAGAAAAGGACCTCCAAGGTAATTTTTTCAGAAATATTACCTGTTCCGCGCGCTACAGCAGAAAGGCAGCGGGAGATTAGAGAGGTCAATGCGTGGCTAAAGTCTTGGTGCAGGAAAGAGGGTTTCGGGTTTTTAGAGCACTGGGCCGATTTTGCGCTTGGGTACAACCTGTATAGTCATGATGGATTGCACCTAAACGGAAGAGGGTCTGCTGTGCTGGGGGATAGGATGGCTAGAAGGTTGGAGGAGATTTTAAACTAGTGGTAGGGGGGGAGGGTAAAAGCAATCTAGAAAATGGAGATAGGATGGAAAGGAGATGGGCTTTAGCTCAGAACAAAGGGGGTGGAGATGGGGGGAGGGGAAAACTCAGAACAGAGGAGGTATGTAATATTGATAATTCACAAAAAGTACAAAAGACTCATGATATTAAATGTATGCTTACTAATGCAAGGAGCCTATATAACAAAATGGGGGAACTAGAGGCAATAGCATACACTAAACAATATGATATAATAGGCATAACAGAAACATGGTGGGATGAGATACATGACTGGGCAGTTAATTTAAATGGGTACACGTTATTTAGGAAGGATAGGAAAAACAAGAAGGGTGGTGGGGTATGTTTATATGTCAACCATTAGTTAAAGTCAAATCTTAGGCATGTGGAGTGTGACGAGGAAAAGGTGGAGGCTTTATGGGTAGATATCTGCTTGGGGAAAACAAAGGGAAATCAATTATTGGTTGGGATATGT